>OZ018324.1:134926701-135056701 GCA_963969495.1 Ceratothoa steindachneri | reverse complement strand
TTTTGACCTTGCTACCTGTTATAGCTAAAGCATAATGGGAATTTACCCATCCCTCTTCTACTTTCTTATTGGTGATTTCGTGTCTTAGGCGCAGTCCTTTATTTGTGACTAGCTTATATATACCTTTATTATATTATTTTAACTTGTAGTTATCCTTGAGAATAAACTGAATAAAGTTCGAAAGTATGTACTTAGAAGAACCTATTCATTTTTCCTGCGGGACATTGCATTCATTGCGAACCTCACGTGCTACTTTGTGAATTATCCATTTCACACACACACACACACACACACACACACATATATATATATATATATATATATATATTGATTAAATCATCCTGATTATTTGATTGGAGAACATTTTAATATAATAAAATTCACTGGGAGTCTTGCCCATTATAGGAATGCCCTAGAGGGCATTGCTATACTGTTCCCACCTGTACTGAGTTCGGTCCGGTTGCCATGGTTCCTTGGTGGACTGCCTTCAGGGACGGGTCAGGATAAAAATTTGGATGGCTATCCTGAATTCATGTGTCTGAGAAAAGGGCATTGTTCTTTAATAATGGTTATCTTGCACATCATTATAATAAATAACAGTATCTCACTCTGGAAAGAGAACTAATTTTCATATTTGATTTTTTTCCCTCGTCAGAAAATTATGAATTTTGTGGTACAAGGGCGGTCAATAAGTTTTGCAATTCGGATAAAAGGAAACGAGATATGAGGAAAAGTGTTTTATTATTTTTCAATATAACTACCTTCGACTTCAATGCACTTGCGCCACTTGTCCCTGAGGCTTCGAATTCCCGAAAACCAGAAATCTCCCGACTGCTCTTCAATCCACTCCTGGACGGCGAGCTGGACATCTTCATCGTCCCCAAACTGGCGTCCACGCAGTGCCGCCTTGAGGTGGCATAATAAAAAGTATTCGCTAGGGGCCAGATCTGGACTGTAGGGGGCATGGTTGAGCTCCTCGAATCCACACTCGCGCAGGGCAGCTTGTGCAACTCTGGCCTTGTGGACTTTGAAGACGTTGAAGTCAATCATTGGGCGTGAGGTTTCTAGGGACCCGACGAGCAGAGACCTTGGTCATGGCCAAATTGTTGTGGATGATGTTGAAAAACACTTCCATGCGATATTCCAAGTTCTCGCTCAATTTCTTCGACCTTCACCCATCGATTTTCGAGGACCATCCTCTCTACACGGGCCACATTGTCCTCGTCGGTCACGTCTGACGGGCGTCCTGGACAGGGGGTCATCTTCAAGGGACTCACGACCATTGCGGAACTCCCTATTCCAGCGAGCAATGGTTGCATAGGGAGGGGCGGTGTTGGTGTACACTGCAACCATGGGTTCATGAATCTCTTTTGCATTCTTGCCTTCCTTAGTCAAAAATTTGATCACTGCGTGGTGCCTCAACCTTCTCCATCGTTGAAAATTTTGTGACTGACGATCTACGATCAGCTACTGCTTCTTAAATAGACGAGGCAGGAGCGTGCGGCTGCAGGTCCTGACTTTTTATAACTTGTCCTAACACCCCTACAAACAGCCATCCCCTTCCTCTGTTTTTCCCTACCGATTCGTAAAACTTATTGACCGCCCCTCGTATTATTAAAGAACAATGCCCTTTTCTCAGCTAATGTATACTTAATTTAGGGGGATTCAGCCACCACTAACCCCAATGAACCGCGCCTTGTAGCGAGAGTCGCCAGCAATATCCTAAGCCCTTTAGGCTTGGGCTAGGAATCTCCTATTTTGTATTTTATTTAAAATAATTGAATAATAAAAATATTATTTACATATAGTATATTTTTATTTGTTGTTTTTTTTACTTTTAAAGTGCTATTAAGCGTACTTTTTGTTTTTCAAGCGCTGTATTTGTGTTTCTTATATTTACCCATATGTTAATTGTTCATTATATATATATTGAATTTTTTTCTCCATATTTTTTGTAAAATTACACTTTGATTGCTCTGCAAATTAATATGCTTGACAACAACTATCACGGCGATGTTTTTGCCTGTCTTCAGTTTTTAACTTGCTGTGACATTAAGTAGATTGGTTCTCAAAAGTTGTCCAAATATTCTTGTGCATTTGTGTTAGTTTGAAACTTGCTGTGCCATTAAGAGATCGTAAAAAGTACGAAATAATTGATATTAAAATTAATAACAATATCTTTATAATAAATGCATTTCGCGCTAAAGTAAATTCATAATGAACCCACCAAAGACTGTGTTTGGAAAACAAAGTCGTTCATTCCAAAACAAATGGTACTCTGACTAGTCTTGGTTTGAATATTCTGTGGAGAAAGACTTATGCTTTTGCTTTCCTTGCAGAAAGTATCTTGCCAATGATAGAGATAAGGTATACACCACAGAAGGGTTCAAGAATTGGAAAACTGCAACAAGAAAGGGGTTCTCCGAGCACACTGCCTCAAAGTCCCTTATGGTTGCTATGAGTGCATGGGTAGATTATAAAAAAGTTTGTGAAAGAAGGTGATGCGCAAGAAACTCTTTGTGATAGTCAATTAAAAAAACAATCGGTATTACCTATCCGGAGTGTTTGAAGTAATAAAATTCCTCACAACAAATAAGTTGCCATTCAGAGGGAGTGAAGAAGAAATTGGTGAGCAGCATTCAGGATTATTTATAAAAATGGTAGAGTACACTATGAATATCAATGAAAAATTTGCTAAAATCACTAAATCAATTCCAGAAAATGCAAAGTACACATCTCCATGTTTTCAAAACGATGCGATTTGATTGATGGCGCAGTTAATGAAAGAAAAGTTATTTGAAAGAGAAACAAACAACAGACACTGGATTGTTCACCATTAAATGTGATGAGACCAGAGACCCAGCTGGATTTGAGCTTCTTTCTGTTATGGTCAGGTATGCAAGAAGGCATGGGCCACCAAATGTAAGCGAAACTCTTCTCGGGCTTTATGAGTTGAAGAAATTTGATGCAGACTACATCGCCGAAATCCTTTTGGAGGCATTGAAAGATCTTGACCTAAAACTGTTATTGACACAGAGTTATGATGGTGTATCTGTAGGCTGCCCAGACGTCCAGCATTTTGCTGGATGTACAGCATTTTACTGTTTTTAGATAATTTGTCCAGCAAAAAGAACTACTCAATGCTGGACAATGTAAAGTACAGCATTGGGAAATGCAGGTAGATATTCTGTCAAACAATCATAAGTAATTATAGACTTGACAACATTTGGCAACGCCACTTCGAATAACAGACTGTCGTGACTCAATCCGGAGTTAATTTGGGTCATTGACTCGTTCGGAGAGTCATTCCTTATTATTTTTTTCATTGAAATTCATTTGACAGTAGATGGTTGGAAATATTTGCACATTTGAAAACTTTTATCAAGTAGTTGAATTCTTTTTGAGTCTACCAGGATCAAATGCACCAACAGAGAGGGTATTTTCAATGATGAAAAACTACTGGGCAGACGAAAAAAGCAGGTTAAATATAGATACTTTAAAAGCGGCACTATTAACTACATGCAATTATGAGATGAATTGTTTGCAATTTTTTGATTACCTAAGCTCAAAAATAAACCTCCTTGAAAAGATCCATTCAAATGCCAAGTACAATTCTAGACCAAATTAGGTAAGTGAATATTGACTTATTAATAATTAAAGTTCGTTTGCTACTAAAATTACAACTTTATATATATATATATATATATATATATATATATATATATATATATATATATATATATATATATATATATATATATATATATATATATATATATGAAATATATATATATATGCAGATGGTGGTTCCGTCCAGCATTGAGTTAAAAAAAAATCTGGGCAGCCTTTGTATCTGTCATGTCAGGCAAACATTCAGGGGTACAACGTCGAATTGCTGATCATGTTCAGAGAGATATCCCATACATACATACATTGTTTTAATCATCAACTTCACTTTGCTATTGTTCATGTATGTCAGAAAGTGGACATTGTGAAAGAGTTTTTTGATGTGTGTCAGCAATTGAATGACTTCTTTGCAAAGCCCAAAGTTCGTGTAAGTCAGGTGCATTGCCTTCGGCCCATTTGATGAAACATCGCTGGAGTGGACATTTCAAGACGATTAACATTATTGTGGAAAACTATGACACAATCATCTCAACACTGGATTTTTCCATTGAGGATGGTCCTGTTGATCTGTCAGTGACTGCATTTGAGTTGAAGAGGCTCTTATCCCAAGATAAATTTGTATTCTCAGAAATTGTCATGCATGAAGTACTTGGCACATTAAAGCCAGCTGATAAAATGCTGCAATCTAGAGAGTGCTTAGTCATTAACGGTTACCAAATCGTCACTGAAACAGTTAGTGTCATACACAAGATGCGAACTAATGATAAGTTTTCAGAGATTCTGAAAGTATGCAAGCTTAAATGTGGAAATGAGGAACCTGAGGCACCTTCACAACCAGCAAAACAAGTTCGAAAACCTCCTCGTAATCTGGACTCATTTGTTGTGACTGCACTTACAGGACAAGACAAAAATCAACCACTCATCTCTAGATTCACTCACCAGCGAGTTGGAGAAGCGTTTTTCTGAGTGCAACAGCAAATTGGTAGCATTTATTTCAACTTTGCTACCATGCTCTGAGAAGTTTCTTTATCATGACCAATTGCAACCAATCACTGATTTGGCCAGCAAAACAGGAGTGGGAATTGACCTGTCTTTGCTACGTTATGAGTTAGAGATTGTTCGAAGCATGGCTCAGAAGCAGCTTACATCTTCATGTCAAGAGAGCAGAAGTACCATTGCCAAGTTTCTGGAATGGTTTCACAGAATGGAGCTCCAAACACCTTTCCCAAGCTTGCATACTCTGTTATATGCTGCCTTGACTATTGGGGCATCTTCTGCTACATGTGAAGCAACCTTTACAACTGTAACAAGACTACTAACTCCATACAGAAGATGCATGACTCATTAACGGAAGTGCTATAGCGTGTGAGAAGTGCAGGCGAGCGGCTTAAAAGCTTCCTTTGAATGGGTATTTTTTGAGACTCAGGACGGCCGAGTGGATTCGCCGCTGGCTAACAGTGGTCCAGCAACGCGGAAAGCTGTTCGCAACTCACCTACGCTATTATTTTTTCTTTGCCCCTTTTCCTACTTCCCTCTATCTACAATGGTGCCCAGACCCGGGAGGGCGAGCGTTGGCCCTTGGATAACATTTCCAAACGGGCTCTCTTCATTTCTTCAAAATACGCTCCTCTTCTAGGAGGGGGGTTGTATAGCGTACGAGAAGTGCAGGCGAGCGGCTTAAAAGCTTCGTTTGAATGAGTCTTTTTTGAGACTCAGGATGGCTGAGTGGATTCGCCGCTGGCTAGCAGTGGTCCAGCGACGCGGGAAGCTGTTCGCAACTCGCCTACACTATTATATTGTATTTGCCCCTTTTCCTACTCCTCTCTATCTACAATGGTGCCCAGACCCGGGAGGGGGAGCGTTAGTCCTTAGATAACATTTCCAAACAGGCTCTCTTCATTTCTTCAAAATACGCTCCGCTTCTAGGAGGGGGGTTGTATAGCGTACGATAAGTTCAGGCGAGCGGCTTAAAAACTTCCTTTCAATGTCTTTAAAGAGACTCAGGATGGCGGAGTGGATTCGCTGCTGGCTAACAGTGGTCCAGCGACGCGGGAAGCTGTTCGCAACTCGCCTACGCTTTTTTTTAACACAAATATAAATATATTCATAAAAATCAACGAATGTACAAAGATAAGTAGGTTGAGTAAATATGGTGAAACAATATAGAGTGAATAATAGAGGAAATAATAATATAGTAATATAGAGTATAATAGAGTATCTTTGATATAGTAAATAATATTGAGTTGTAAGTAATATAGTGTAGTAATTTAGAGTATTTTAGAGTATCTATAATGGACTGTGAATTGGGGGCTTTAGACGACGAGAGCAGCGAGTCGAGTGGGGGCCGCAATGAGAAGCAAATATAATTAGGACTTACTCTCGTATTGTCGTTTGCAAAGAATGTGAGAGTGGAATTAACTCAGTATGATTTATTTGGAGGTAAATAAATAATTGTAGAAGGAATGGTTACCGACCTTTAGACGACGAGAGCGGCGAGTCCAGTTGGCAAGTTCGCGTGCTTATTTGGTCGAGCTGGGAACGTGTGTTTGTTTGCTTGTGTGTGAAATTTAAGAGATGTTGTTTGGAACAGTATACGTTAATTGAATTAAAAAGAAAATAAATGAATTAATTAATAAGTTTAACATAAATGATTTGATTTACAAAAGTTGAAATTAATTTGGAAGATTAAATTGACAAAATTAAGTAAAATGATTAAATTAACAGTTAAAGTAAAATAATTAAATGATTAAATTAACAAGTTAAAGTAATGCATAATGAATTGCTATAAAGTTTATATAGGTAAAACGGGGAGAAATCTAGACAAGAGATTGTATGAACACAAAAGAGATATTAGAGTGGGCAGCGAAAGCAGTGGAATATTCTGCCATGTTAGAGACTTGAATCATTTGATTGATTTCAATGGAAGTAAAATGGTATTTAAATCGGCTAACTATGTTAAGAGAAGAATCGTAGAATCGAGCTTGATATCGTCAGTTCCTAATTTAAATCTATCTGAGGGTCAATTTTCTTTTAATCCTGTAATAAGAAAGCAAATAAACAAAATAGTAAAATGTCAGCCCTTCAATCTGTTTAGGCCTAACCCCCCCCCCCTCGATTAGCCACAAGTAGGGGATTGGGGGAAAAAAGAGGGGATCTTTCGCGACCTGACCCTGTGTTATTATGTTTGTATGCACTTTTCTTATATTTTCTATCCAGTGTCAGTTGAAAAAGGGTGTGAGATACACAGAAACTGTTCTGAATTAAATTGTCTTCGGAGAATGTGGTTTAATTCATCATATATATATATATATATATATATATATATATATATATATATATATATATATATATATATATATATATATATATATATATATATAATTTCAAGAAGGGTTGGTAACCATGACTTAAATTGAGATTGGTACACCCGCTCTCCCAAAGCGTCTTAAAATTAACCTTGAGGTTCATTCGTTCCCTCGCATTGGTGAATCAGCTCTGTAATATTTGAATTGTAATTGTTTAGCTAAAAATTTGCCCCCAAAATCCCGATTTAATGCGTGGTTCTTTTCTCATTTACAGACCCTTTCAACTCCGTTATAATCTATTTACACATTTAACATTGCACCAATTACTATTTATCCAATTATCTAATTTAACTATTTATCAATTTAATCCATATATCCAATTATCCAATTTAACTATTTATCATATTATTTAACTATTTACCCATTTAACTGTAATCCAATTTATCATCCAATTACCTATAAAACATTTACCAATTTATAATCTATTTAATATTTATCAATTGTAAATCCATTCTCGTTAACTCATTCAAATTTAATTCACACGCGTAATTCAATCCAATCATAAACTGTTACTGTATAATTTCAATTTTCAATAATAACTGTTTATTCAATAATATATATATTTTTAACTCTTTGTTTTTAATACACATTTTCCTCACCGTCCCTCAGATTTAGGCCTAACGAAGTTCGTCTGCAAAAATTTAGATTTCGCGTTACCATCTAACTTCATTTCCTTGAATAACGAAACATAGGTTTTTATGTTTATTGTGATCAGAGATATCTAGGATATTGACGCAATATTCATCCAAAATCTATATTTCCTTGACCTAGAATTATCATCAATTAATCTATCTTGATTCTCTTGTGTAAATATTGAAGAAAAATGATCATTAAGAACCTTTACTATTTCCTCATCAGATTCTTTCAAAACCTCTTCATATCTATTAGGCTCTATTTTATCACTGTTAGATTTGTTATTAATTTTCTAATAGCTAAAGAATTTTCTTGGATCTTTATTATTATTTTGAGCTAAATTAATTTATGCCTCTTTTGCTCTTCTTAATAATCTTATTTAGATCATTTCTGGTCTACCTATAATGATTTAAATCGTGAAAAGTACTTTTTCTCTGTAATCTCTGGTATGCCCTTTTCTTCTAAGGAATTTTCCTAGCTATCTCGTGATTTCACCACAACGGCTTCCTACATTTCTTCCTAATAGCCTTCATTGGAATACACTGCTCCTGCACTATGTTTAGTATAGTCTTGAAAGTGTCTCACATCTCATAAGTATTCTCCCCACTGAATTATTATATCCCACGTAATGTGATTTAGTAAGTTTCGTAATTTATTGTAATCTCCCCTATAAAAATTTGGAGGTTTTGTGTAGTTTGTTGATTTCTACCCTTTAGTATTCCCAAGTTAAAACGAACGATCTGATGATCAATAATTCCCAATGCTTTCCCGACAGTCAATTCCTGAACCAAATGATCATCATTTGAAAGAACTAAATCTAAGACATTGACACCCCTTGTTGGCTTATTAACAAATTGAGTCAAAAAGTTATCCTCAAAGCATTCTATAAACTTACAACTTGCCCTATCCCTTACTGTTATATTTTCCCAGTCCACAAAATTTAAATTAGTCACATCAATACAGTCAGTCTCTCCGGGTAGTCTGTAAAAGGCTCCCAAGTGTATTATCCTATTATTATTGACCCTAATATCCATCCACAGTGACTTAAATTCTTCTTGCTTTATAGAATTATTTAGATTTCAAGAAATGCTATTTATGATATAAATAATCAACCCACCACTCGTCCTATCTCTCCTTTGACTAATATACATATCATAACCCTGTAGTTCAAATTCACTCAGTATAATGTAGGATAACACCTAATTATATAAAAATTGAAATGGAAATAAGAGAAATTTAGTTCTTACTCGATTTGTCGTCTGCCAGCCTAAGGTTGTTTGTTTTACTATAACAATTAGGAGAAATAGAAAGTACTGAGGCTTAGGGGAAATAATTAGGATTCTTATATCATTCATACGGGACTTCACGCAAGGTAGATAGCATAGGTGGGCGTTATCGTGATAACGGTATCGGGTTATTCCATATTTTTTTCCGCGTTATCAATTAATCGGTATCGCCGATACTTTTGGTTCCAAACTAGCGATAATCGATAATTTCAGTTCAGATTTTTGTTCCAGTTTAGCACAGGGGCAAGCCACGCGTGCCTTGGAGGCAGAAATATTTGGGTCGGAGCTGTGAGGAGGATCTTCAAAACCTATGAGAAGAGGAAGGAGAGCCTCACCAGGTAAGAATCTAAGAAACAGTATTCAAATATTTTTTACTATTGTATTATAAAATAACCCTATATATAGTCAATAATCCAATTGTATTATAATTTTGTATTTATCGATCATCGATTTATCGGTTATCGTGCCCACCTATGTTCGATAGTAATTAAATATATAATTAGAAATATAGTAAGGAATAAGAGAGTGGGAGCTTTTGGTCACATGTTGATCGGATCGGGTACAGCGTGGAGAAGGCTCACGCATCTCTCTTCTTCTTCCACGAATTCGGGTAATTTGGAATATAGGGAAAAATGTTTGCATATATATATATATATATATATATATATATATATATATATATATATATATATATATATATATATATATATATATATACCACGGAAGGAAACTGAATAAAAGACAGATTGGAGTTAGTACTTTCGTCTACTCGACATTTTCTAACTCCAATCCGTCTTTTATTCAGTTTCCTTCCGTGGTACATATTCATATTTATATTTATCACGCGCCAACTTTCGTGATATTTCATATATATATATATATATATATATATATATATATATATATATATATATATATATATATATATATATATATACAGTGCCGAATCCTATACAAATAAACAACCATGTATAGGCAATATATTACACTCCACCCCTATAAATTGAGCCTATCCGGCGGGTTTGAGACTCTAGAGGAGCGCCGGAGTGCTGATGGTGAGGAATGGATAGGTGGAGTGCTTGACCTAGGTGCAAGATCACTTAACGGCTAATTTGTAACTATATGTGAACTAAGTGAAGACGGAGTAGTTGGACTAGGAATAATTTGATCGGAATGTCTACGAATTGAAGTCTTCTCAGGTGTCATACATTTGTTTGATACAGACCCAGTTCGTTTAGAAATAGTAGCAAGAACCCACGAAGGACCACCAGGATTGTAATTTTGGATCATAACGGGTGTGTTAGGAACCAAATCGGGGTTTCGCGGACGTAGTGGGTGGCAGTAGAATTTCTGATTTTGTTGTTTTGTAATGATTCTGTCTCTCACATTGTCAGATGGAGATAGCTAATCAAAAATTGTATGAGGTCTCCGACCTAACATAATTTTTGCTAGTGATTTACCCGTTGTACTGTGCAGAGTAACGCGATAGCGAAAAAGCAATTTGGCCAAAACTGTCTTGATTTCCTCCCCCGTGGAACGAGACATTGCGGATTTGAAGCTTTTAACCATGTTTTACGCCAAACCATTCTTAGAGGGATGGTAAGGCGCAGAAGTAATATGACGGATCCCGTTATCAGAGACGAATTTCTGGAAGTCAAAACTAGTAAAGAAAGAAGCATTGTCCGAAAAAAAGACGACGCTACCAAGGTTTGGAAGGCCAATCCCAAGGATGAAGGGGCCTGTGTTTCGGAGAATTTTGTGAGGCTGCGCAAGATGGGCAGTTTTTCACAAAGGCCTCTATTTGGGCTCTAAACCAGGCCACCAGAAATAGCCACTAGCTAGTTCTTTCATCCGAACCATTCCGGGATGACTAGCGTGAAATTACTGCAGAAGTGTGGAATGTAAAAATTCAGGAATAACTACTCGGTGAGACCAGAGAATACATACAACCAGACTGTAAGGAGAGTTCAGAAGCTCTACTTTCAAAAGGGGTTAATCGAGAATCTTTAGTGTGTTCCCCACCAAATTTGAGGAATTTGACAACCTCAGAAAGAAGTGGGTCACTCGCAGTCTTACGAGCAATGACCCCAGCAGTCACTGGAGTATGCTGTAAGAAATCATCAAGGTTCATCCATTCCTCAAGAATGGGAGCGGAGCCACCGCACGGAGCAGGAGGACGGCTCAAAGCGTCTGCGGTGTCTAAAAAAACTCCAGATTTGTGAATTAAATCAAATTTGTAGTTAAGAAGTATTAACGACCATCGCTGAATACGGCCTGAAGCCAGAGGAGAAATAGCTTTGTTAGCAGAAAACAGCCCTAAAAGTGGTTTATGGTTAGTAATGAGTGTGAATGAATAGCCATATAAATAGAAATGGAATCTACGAACTGCAAAAACTAAAGCCAGAGCTTCACGCTTGAGCTGGGAATAAATTCTCTCGGCCTGTGTCAAGGTTCGAGATACACAGTAGACTGGTCTGTCCTGACCATCTATTTTCTGGGACAAAGCAGCACTTATGCCATATGAACTACTGTCCGCTGTAACTGTAATAGGAAGTGTAGGGTCAAAATGAACTAGAACTTTGGAATTGAGAAGTGTATTTTTGGACTTTTCAAAGGCGGCTTGTTTGGTTGAGCCCCAATGCCATGGAGTGTTGGAGCATAAAAGACGATTTAACAGCTCTAGAAATGTAGAAGCATTAGGCAGAAATTTCCTATAGAAGTAAAAAATCCTAAATAAGCTTGTAATGAAGTAATATCAGTTGGAGTTGATGCACTTTTTATGGCATCTAACTTTTCCTGGGCTGGATGAATGCCTTCTTGGTCAATAACATAGCCCAAATATTAAATAAATTTTAGACCCCAACTGCATTTGTCATGTCTCAGTTATGGGCCAGCATCTTGAAGTCTGTGGAGAACTGCGTCAACTCGACTATTGAGTTGTTGACCACTTGCTCCAGTGATGAGTATATCATCCAAAAAGAAAGTACTCCATCAATTTCCTTAAGAAGTTGATCCATGGATTTCTGCAAGATTCCAGGAGCAACAGAAATACCATAACAAAGTCTTTTGTAACGAAAAAGACCTCGAGGAGTATTAATAGTAGTAATGGCACGAGATTCTTCGTCTAAAGCCAACTGGGCATAAGCTTGGCTTATATCCAGTTTAGTGAACCATCTACCCCCCAGCCAATGAGCTAAAAAGTTCCTCTGGTTTAGGCAAAGGATAAGTATCCATTAAAACAGCTTTATTTGTGGAACGATAGTCTCCACAAAAGCGGATAGTACCATCAGGTTTGAGTACAGGTACTATAGGTGAAGCCCATCTCGAGTTTGAGACTGGCTCATTGATGTCTTGAGCAAGAAGTAAATATAAGGCTTGGACTACCTTAGTCCGGAGTGAGTAAGGCACTGAGTGAGCCTTAGATTTACTTCTTGCTCAAAACATCATTGAGCCAGTCTCAAACTCGAGATGGGCTTCACCTATAGTACCTGTACTCAAACCTGATGGTACTATCCGCATTTGTGGAGACTATCGTTCCGCAAATAAAGCTGTTTTAGTAGATACTAAAACCCATGATTCTATTACACATATTATATCTATATATTCATCAATAATATAACTAAATATCTCATCTTTCTTCGCTCATCAATACAGTCAGTCTGTCCGGATGGTCTGTAAAAGGCTCCCAAGTGTATTATCATATTTTTACTGACCCTAATATCCAGTGGTGGGCAGCCCGTCAGTACCGATGACGGAAGGTCCGTCAGTCCATTACTGACGGACTCCCGTTAGCCAGTGAATAACGGAAACATTATTTGCCGAAGGTCGTCTCTGCTTTTCGGGTTAGTGACGGTTCGGGTGACAGTCGAGAATCGCTTCCGTCTGCGCTTATTCCGTCAGTGTTTTTAAGTTTCCGTCAGTCCGCTAGCGAAACGGGAGTCCGTTAGTGACGGACTGATGGACCTTTCGTCATCGGTACTGACGGACTGCCTACCACTGCTAATATCTAATTATAGAATTATTTAGATTTGAAGAAATGCTATTTCTGATATAAATAATCAACCAAACTTCTGATCACTCACTTCCAAATTCTACTCTTCAGTCAATCTGCAACATTTTTTTTACTTTTCTACTTCTATGTTGGGTATTATAACCTTATGTTGCCGTTATCCACTGTGGTATAAGAAAATAAAACAATGAAAAATAACGCTATATGGATTCAGTGTGGTGATAGGATTTGAGTGTGGAAAAAATATAGATGACAAGGGAATAGGAATAGTAAAAGCAACAAATAATTTTTTGACGTGTGTGTGGAATAAGAGAAATGAATACGGCTAATTAATTATTTCTCCTCTCCACAGAAAATATATGCATTATCCCGATAAAAAGGGTGGCGTAACAACGTGAACCATACCGATACAAAAACGGGTGGCATAACAATCTCACCCTGCTGTACTTAACACGTTTGTTTATTTTTTGGACTCTTTTATTTTCCTTTAGACAGTGCGATATTCTCTCTTTACCTTTCGCACTCCGCGCTCGTGTTGTGTATACTATTAAACGGTTGCCTTATACGCCTCTTTTTTCACATACGCATTCTAATAATTTCCCGTTCTTTACCTTAACGTGCTCCGGGCGCCCGTATATAAACCGTAGTTTTCCCTAGAAACCTAGGCCATCAGCTTCGGTTGCTCTTGCTCTTACAGGTACCCTATCAGAAAAGGAGACGGAGAGGGACGTGTTTTGAAAGTATGCTGAAAAATGAGTATCATCATTTGTTAAACATTACGATCGACGGCGCGAACGATGGGACGTAAACTATTTCGTCCTTGGTCCAATATGTTTCGGTAAATATGTAGATTAGCGGCCCGGCCGAAAAAAAGGTAATTGTGAAGACGATGGCCGGATCCTAGGCGAATTTTTTGGGGGGCTACTTTTCGTTGTTACTTTTTTAGAGATGAAATCAAAGAATTTTATGGCGATTTTCGTTTTTATACTGGGGGGCTGTGCCCCCCAGAATCCC
Source organism: Ceratothoa steindachneri (assembly GCA_963969495.1). NCBI lineage: Eukaryota > Metazoa > Arthropoda > Malacostraca > Isopoda > Cymothoidae > Ceratothoa > Ceratothoa steindachneri. Next base: position 135,042,767 of record OZ018324.1, on the reverse strand, counting down.
CCAAAGGTAAGCTGTGGTAAATATGTAGATTATCGGCGCGGACGATGGGATGTACTATTTCGTCTGTGTTCCAAAATGTTTCACATTTTTGGAGTACATTTAAGTTGACGGCTCGTGTGGGGGTAAACACAATGGGGAGACTACACTACGATGATCCTGAGTTTCATTAAATTGGGGGGGGGTCTGGGGGGCAAAGCCCCCTAATATATAATCCTAATTGTTTATAGAATAATAATTTGAAAAGGACTCAAACGCGCATGAATATTCCGACACGAGTGAACGATAATATTTACACACAAATTTTTTTCTGGACGGGCCGCTAATCTACATATTTACCCAAGCCATACCCAACAATGAGCCGACACTCAAAATAATCGCATCCGGCCATCGTCTACACAATTACCCCCCAAAATTTGTGTGTAAATATTATTGTTCTTTTGTGTCAGAATATTCATGCGTGTTTGAGTCCTTTTCAAATTATAGCTTGCATTAGTCCCCCTATAATGCATCAGTATGCCCTTCCTCCTAGCTATTCCTCTATCTCTGCATCCCTTCCATTTCCTACACCTGCCCTCTATTCCTATTATTCCCTTACCTTTAACAGCTTCTAATTTCCCACCCATAAGGACCTAATCACACTATCCAGCTCCCCCCATAGAACCTCAACTCCTGCCTGACTAAGATGGAGCCCATCCATCGCATACAACCTCCTATTCCCGTAAAACCCACCCCAGACATCTACAAACGCCAATCCTAACTCCTCACACAGTCCTTTAACAAATTCATTCAAACCAATTGCATGCGACAACCATTCTACCCCCATATCCAATCTCGGAAGCATACCAGAAATAACACCTTTTACCCTGCTTTTTTCTCATCCTTTCAACTAACCTTTTATACTGCTCACGTAACTCACATGTACCCACCTTCTGTACATCATTCACTCCCACATGCGTAATCACAACTGCATCCCTCTCACACCCAGAAACCAGCCTATCTTACCTCTCACAAACATCACTTACACCAGCACCCGGCAGACAAACTCTCGATTCCCTTCCACTTGCTATCACTCAACTTCCTAGAAAGAAATTTTCAAGATGGCGGCGCCCAGCGAAAATGTAAACAATAATAAAGCGGTGGCTCTCCAAAATGAAAATTTAGAATCCAGAAGTGAAAGTGAATCTAGTATAGATGACAAATCAAGAAATAATAAAGTTGACAAAGGAAACGCGAAAACAATTGTGAGTGGTGCAAAAAACCTTGCATTTCAGGTATAAAATGCAATGGCCCATGCAAAAAATGGTTCCACTATTCGTGCACAAGTCTACCACCATACTTTATTATTATCTTAGAACACTCAAAAAGGCATTATACATGTGTAAACTGTGTAAAAGGTATGGTAGACACATTTGAAGCAGATCATGCTAGGATCGATGCCGAAATAGCAGATGAGATCCAAGAAGAAGAAATTGAAATTCAAAATCGTGAAAGGAAAAAGAATGAAGCATATAACCAAAACGAAAATTCAAACAAGACAGATAACCACCAAGATAAAAATTCAAAAAAAGAAGAAAAAAAAACTGTAGATGTAGGAAAATCAACAACTGCCAGTATGCAACAAGAAGCCACACACAAACCAGTATGTAGGTTTTACAGGAAAGGGATATGCAAACATGGGGCTAAAGGAAAAGAATGTGCTTTTAGCCATCCCAAGCCTTGCCAAAAATGGGTAATGCATGGGAAAGACCACATTAAAGGCTGTAAGCTAGGTCCCAAATGCTCCAATTTCCATCCTATATTGTGTAGATATGCAGTGGAGCACCAAGAGTGTCTTAGAGAAGGATGCACCTATGTACACAGAAAAGGAACCAGACGAACAAAACAAGACGTACGTCCAAAAACCAGGGCCAATGCGCCAGAAGAGAAACCGAGGGATATGAGACAAGCTTCGACTGGACCCAAAACCCAAACAACTCCCAAAGAGAACTCTTTTTTAGAAATGATGGTGGGTGTAGAAACAGTTATGGAAACACTAGTCAAAGCGATAGAGTCCCAGGGACAAATGCTAAACAACATGGTCAGGGACAACCGGGGGTACTGGATGGCACAAAATCTGCAAATTCCTGGCCAAAGGATGGGCCTACCCTGGGCAAATACAATAATAGCCCATTAGAGAAAATTATGATGGGTAATATACAGGGTCTATATCCCAAAACAAACAGAAGTAAACTACCACTCTTAAGGGACATAGTAAAACTAGAAGACCCAATGTATATTACCCTCACTGAAACGCACCTAAGGAGTGAAATACATAACTCAGAAATAGCAATTGAAAATTACAGTATATATAGAACGGACAGAGTGAACCGAAAAAATGGTGGGGTGATCACATATGTAAGAGATGATATTGCTAGTAAAACCCAACCACTAATGCTACACTCGGATGGACAGGTGGAAATGATGGCTCTCCTGGTAAAACAAAATACTGGCAGCCAAATAATAGTAAATTGCTATCGACCTCCACAGTGCGAACAAGCAAACTTTGAGGCCTGCATAAAGAAAATAATGGTCACACTGGAAAAGCTGCAGACACCTATGCCAGAGATAATCTTCTGTGGGGACTTTAACTTCCCCCACATTAGGTGGCCAGAGGGCCTAATATCGGGAGGCACAAGGGAGGAACAAAACCAAGCTAGCCTCCTGCTTGAAACTACAGAAAAGGCTTTCCTGACACAAATGATTGTAGAGCCTACAAGATTGGCTAACGTATTAGATTTGTACTTTACCAATAACTCAGAGGCCATCAGCAATATCAGGGTGGAAAAGACAATCATATCGGACCACAATCTTATAATCCTAGAAACTAATTACAGTACAAATAATACCAAAGGGACAATTCTCTGCCAGAAGGAAACATCTACACTTGCATCCCTAAACTTCTTCAGTGAACAGGCAAATTGGGAAGAAATTAAACAAAGACTTGGTGAAGTAGATTGGGAATTGACCCTCGATAGGACGGGGAAAAGTCCCAGTGAAGTACTAGATGTGATCATGGCAGAGATAACAAAAACATGTCAAGAACATGTCCCCAAAAAGAAAAGGAAAACAAACAGACCTACTGCAATACCAAAGGACAGAAGGGTTTTAATGAAACAAAGAGCAGCCTTAAACAAACAGTTCGACAAGGCACACAAGAAAGAGAGGATGCAAGCTCTTAGTGCAAAAATATTAAAGGTAGAAACCCAAATCATGGAATCCCATACGGAACAGAGGGAAAGGGAAGAAAGAATAGCGGTAGAAAACATCAAAAGAAACCCCAAATACTTCTTCAGCTACTGCAAACGTTCCACTAAAGTAAAAACTAAGATTGGGCCACTAAAAACAGACCAGGGACAAACTACGAAGGACCCAGAAGAAATGTCCAGGATTCTGGTCAAACAGTACAGTAGAGCATTCAGTACGCCACAAGTAACAAAACAAGTTAAAGACCCAGCTACCTTCTTCACTGAAGCTCACCCTGGACCAGCCATCACGGACATGGATATCACACCCAAAGAAATTGAGAGGGCAATAGGAGAGCTAAGAAACAATGCAGCTCCTGGACCAGACGGAATACCTGCAATTTTGCTCCTCAAATGCAAGGAAATCCTGGCGGAACCCATCAGTAGGCTTTGGCGCTGTTCAATAGACGCAGGAGAAATTCCAAGCCCACTCAAGAAAGCAGCAATCAGCCCCATTTACAAAGGAGGAGACAGGACCCTGCCCAAAAATTATAGGCCAGTAGCCCTGACCTCACACTTAATTAAAATATTTGAAAAATGTGTCAGAAATAAGATACTAGAGTACCTGGAGGAAAATAAGCTACTCACACACTCACAACATGGTTTTAGAAAAGGAAGATCTTGCCTCTCAAACATGTTGGCCCACTATGACTGGGTCCTACAAAGCCTAGCCAAAGGAGAAAATGTTGATACGGTGTTCTTGGATTTCTCTAAGGCATTTGATAAAGTGGATCATGGGATATTACTCCATAAGCTAAAAGGTCTAGGAATAAAGGGTAAAATAGGTGAGTGGATACATAGCTTCCTCTCAGACAGAACACAGTTTGTGACTGTAGAGTCCGAAAAGTCAGAAGAGGCCAAAGTAATAAGTGGAGTACCACAAGGTTCGGTTCTTGGCCCACTATTGTTTCTGATACATTTGAATGATATTGGCGCAGGAGCCGGAGCATCCCTCATGTCTTTCGCCGATGACACGCACATCAGTCGGCAAATCAAGAAGGAAAAAGAAGTGCATCTGCTCCAAGAAGACCTGGACAAGATATATGACTGGGCCAAAGAGAACAACATGGACTTTAATGAAGATAAGTTTGAAGTACTGAGATATGGCACAAACCAGCATATAAAATCAAACACAAAGCTCCTCACAGAGAGTGGTAAAGAGATAATACCAAAGGAACACGTGAAATGCTTGGGTGTATATCTGGAAAGCGATGGTACCTTCAGCCACCACATTGGAGAAGCAGTGAAGAAAGCCAGAGGCATGAGTGGATGGATCCTTAGAACCTTCTCATCGAGGGAACCTGAACCTATGCTAACCCTTTGGAAAGCCCTAGTACAACCCATACTAGATTACTGCAGCCAACTGTGGTCCCCATCCAAGAAAAGGGAAATACAGATGCTGGAGACAGTACAAAGAATGTTCACCAGACAAATCAGGGGCATGAGGGAATTGGACTACTGGCAAAGACTCAAAACTCTAGGCCTCTACTCTCAGCAGAGGAGAAGAGAGAGATATAGAGTAATCTATCTATGGAAGATCTTAGAACAATTAGTGCCAGATCCAAATCCCTCGGTACTGTACATCCATGAAAATGAGAGAACTGGGAGAAAATGTGGAAGAAGATCCTTACCTGCGGGAGCCCCAACAAGAATAAGATCACTGTTGGCATCAAGTTTGCTACAAGAGGGGCCGCGGATATTCAACACACTCCCCAAGGAAACAAGAAAGTTGACCTCCTGCCGTGTGGAGCGATTTAAATCAAGCCTGGACAAATACTTAAGGTCGCTACCAGACGAACCCACAGTACCGGGATACATAAAGTATTGCCGAGCGGAGTCAAACTCAATACCGGACCAAGTGGCTCTAATGAAACGGGACACAAGGGACGGCAGCAGCGGTGGACCACCACGACTGTGAGGCGTAGACCTCTAAACACGACCAAGTATACCAAGTAAGTATACCAAGTAAATACCTAATCTGAGTCACCCATCACTAGCACCTCAGTCATTCTCCTATTCTGTCTTGGCCTAACATTACCCTCCCTCCTGCTCTCAGTCACACTACCACCCATCCTGCTTTCATCCACAATCACACCAGGCAAATCACTTTCACACTCTTCCTCTCTCAGGACATTGAATCTGTTAGTCAACCTAATAGGTTCTATGTCCTTCCTTTTCATACACCTAATCTGTCCTAACTTATCTATCCTATCCATTTTCACCCACCATTAATCATAACTCACAACTTCCACACTTCTCAGTCCTAGCTCTATCTTCCACCCTCTTAGCACTAATCTCACCCTTCAATCGCACACTTGCATCTCTTCTCACCTCAAACACCAAATCATTCAACCTCTTACATTCCCCACTCAATCTCCTAACTTCCCCTTCCAGAAAACACACACGGCATTCAGTTACATTCACTCTCCTTTCAACTCCACATGCATCACACACCACATACACACTACTTTCAAATGGCATGCTCTCACCATCTATACAGACAGCCATACTCTCAGAAATTTACTAAGGAAAAAGTTAACACTCACCAAAAAAATTCTTGCTCAGGACTGCTGCCAGTTATCTTCCCCAAAAGTATTAATCACTAATGTATTTATTACATAGTGATTGATGTATTAAATAAATACAAAAAAAACTACACTCCCAAATCAGTATTATATCCCAATCTTACAATGAGAATCAGGAGCTTCCTGTAAGACAACATTCCAGAACAAAGCCAGACAGCCAACTGGAATAGTGTGGATAGTGTGATTAGGTCCTTACGGGTGGGAAACTAGAAGCTGTTAGAGGTAAGGGAATAACAGGAATAGAGGACAGGTGTAGGAAATGGAAGGGATTTGTTATAGGGGTACTAATGCACAAGTGAATGAGCAGATAACTAGGAATAAAAAAGCACGATGCAATGAAGATGGGAATAGTAAAAAAAACTTAAAAATATGCTACACAAATGGTCGGAGTATAAGGATAAGATAGATCTCTTAAGAGCATTAGCGAGTGAAGAGAATTTTGATATAATTGCGATAACAGAGTCATGGCTTGATTTGGCAGGTAATCACTTTAAACCTGAGGTTGAGATTGAGGGCTTTAACATGTTCCATACAGATAGGAATAGGAAGAGAGGAGGAGGGGTTATTATTTATATTAAAGATAATCTCCAGTGTTGTGTAAACAGTACAATTAAATTAGATGATAACACAGAGTCATTATGGCTAAATGTAAAAACAAGCTTGTCATAGGATTATTATACAGACCACCAAATCTTAGTAAGGAAGCTTCAAATCTTCTGTGGCAGGAGATAGAATGGGCATGTAGAAGTAAGCATGTGTGTATAATGGGCAATTTTAATTACAGAAATATAGACTGGGAAGCTCTTGTGGGTGATCAGGAGGCTGAGGAATTTTTGAATGTTGTCCAAGATAATTTACTGAGGCAGATTATTAACGAACCCACTAGAGGTAATAATATACTGGATTTAGTCCTGACAAATAGGGAAGAAGTTATTAAGGATACTGAGATTGGAGGAAATTTGGGTAATAGTGACCATTGTGAAATTAGATTCAAGATGAAATGGAATGGTATTGATAGTAGCATGAACAATGTTAAAATTCCTGACTTTAGAAGAGCAAATTATAATGGGCTAAGGACTTACCTCGAGGCAATTGTACAGAAACCAGGCAATTAAATCAAATCAGGAATAGATTTAATGATATCAGTTAGTGGGGACAATAATCACCAGGAGGAATAGATTACAATTGAAGAGGAGTATGAAAGAATAATTGAGCAATTAATTACAGGTCACATGATTAACATTCCATATAAGGAGATTAGGACTAAAAATAATGACCCAAAATGGATGACAGATAAAATTAAGCATTATATTGGCATTAAAAAGGGCATTTATAGGAAAATAAAAAATGGAGAGGATCATTTAAGGCAGAGATATAATGAACTAGCAAGAGATGTTAAAAAGTTAGAGTAGCAAGGAGAAATTATGAAATTAAAGTGGCAAATAGGGCAAAGGAAGATCCTAAAAGTTTTTATCAATTATACAAAACTAAGGTTAGAGATAAAATAGGCCCACTTATAGATTACAATGGAGAATTAGTGAGTGATAGGGACTCAATGGCTGGAATGCTAAATGACTTTTTTCTCTCAGTATTTACACAGGAGGATACTCTAAATATACCCGAGGTGTCAATGATCTTTCAGGGTATAATGAAGAGAATTTAAAGGATATCTTGATCACAAAAGGAGATAGTGACAAAGGAAATTGATAAAATCAAAAGTAGTAAAGCACCCGGTCCTGATGAGGTCTTTCCTAGAATTTTGAAAGAATGTAAGGATGTGTTAAGTGAGCCCCTAGCATGCATCTTTAGAAAATCACTGGAGAGCGGCATTGTGCCATTGGCATGGAAGAAAGCCAATGTGATACCTATATTTAAGAAAGGGGATAAAACAAATATGTCTAATTACAGACCAGTAAGTTTGACATCAGTGGTAGGGAAAATGATGGAATCTATTATAGCAAGGAATATTAAAGATCACTTGGATAAGCATAAGTTGATAAAAGAATCACAGCATGGCTTTAGTAAGGGTAAATCCTGTCTGACTAATTTTTTGTCTTTTTATAGTAAGGTGTATGAAGCAGCAGATAATGATGAAAACTATGATATTTTATACTTGAACTTTAGTAAGGCTTTTGATCGAGTGCCACACTTACGGCTTCTGAGCAAAGTTAAAGCACACAGGATCGATGGCAGTATATTTAGGTGGATTTAGTCATGGCTTGGTGACAGACAGCAAAGGGTTAGTATAGATGGAGTTAAATCTGAGTGGGGGTGTGTTAGCAGTGGAGTTCCGCAAGGATCTGTTTTGGGTCCCTTGCTATTCTTAATTTATATTAATGATCTTAACATAGGTATAAATAGTGACCTGAGTAAATTTGCTGATGATACTAAGCTAGGTAGGGCCATTAGGGCTGATTCTGATGCTGTTGTAATGCAGGAGGAATTGACCATTCTGTCCAATTGGGCCGAGAAATGGCAAATGAAGTTTAACATAGACAAATGTAGTGTACTTAGTATAGGTAGAAATAATCCATTGAATAGTTATAAATTAAATGGCAGAATTTTAGGGAGGACCGATTGTGAGAGGGACTTGGGTATTTTGGTAAGTTCAGACCTTTGTCCTAGAAAGCAATGCCTAAATGCTAAGAATAAAGCTAATAGGATATTGGGATTCATTAGGAGGAGTGTAAGCAATAAGAGTGCTGAAGTCATTCTAAAACTGTATCTGGCGCTAGTTAGGCCTCATCTAGACTATGCAGTACAATTTTGGTCACCATATTATAGGAAGGATATTGATTTGCTTGAGTCTGTGCAGAGAAGAATGACAAAGATGATTGGTGGGCTAAGGAACTTACCTTATGGTGAAAGGCTCAGAAAACTAAATCTACATACATTGGAAAGTAGAAGAGTCAGAGGGGAATTGATTGAAGCCTTCAAATGGGTAAAAGGATATAATAAAGGGGATCTGGGCAAGGTTCTTATACTTAGTGAACATGACAGGACACGTGGCAGTGGGTTTAAGCTTGATTGATAAGTATAGGTTTAGGAAGGATATTGGGAGGAATTGGTTTACAAATCGTGTGGTAGATGAATGGAATAGGCTCACTAGACATGTGATAGAAGCCTCCTCTCTGGGTAGTTTTAAGAATAGATTAGATAAATATATGGATGAAGCTGCTAGATGGGACTGACTTTTTTTATGTACATATGTATATATTTTTCTAAGGAGTGGGGAGATTATATTTTGCGGTTTCATGAATGGACCTAATCCTCTGGATGCATTTTATGTATGTTGTAGATTAGATCTGACGAACTCCTGTAAAGAGTGATAATGTTGATGACTTTTCTCTGGTAAGAAATCTTTTGTGTGTTGACTGGAACAGGAGCTGCCAAGTGTAGGCCATGAATGGTCTTTTGCAGTCTCCTTCTTTTCTTATGTTCTTATTCCCCCGAAGACCCCACTCAATTATCCCCTACGCTATGGAGATGGCTCCGGGTACTTATACAATAGCTTTTCAAAATTGAAGCAGATCCTGATTATCTTTGTGAGGCATCATGCCGATCTGGTCTCCCCTGTGCACCTAGGAACTCTCTACCTCAAGAATCCCCTTATTGTCCAGAAGAGGACAATATCCCTTGAGTGCCAAAGTTCGTGCTTTCAAGATGCCAAGTCAACAAGGCACCCCCCTGTTGTTCAGAAAGAGAACAACATTAGAACAGCCATTGTTCTTTGAGCCCGTTTGGCCAGAGACGGTTCTCACCCCCGTCTGTTGTTCAGAAAGATAACAACGTTAGAACAGCCATTGTTCTTTGAGCCCGTTTGACAAGAGACGGTTCTCACCCCCGCCTGTTGTTCAGAAAGAGAATAACGTTAGAACAGCCATTGTTCTTCAAGCCCGTTCGTCAAGAAATGGTTCTCGTCCCAAGACATCACATCAGGATAATTTAATTCCCCCTTTTCAACGTTCTTCAAGAGAATGCTTGGTTTCAACAATAACCTCCATTGTTCATCTAGAACATCTCTGATTTGCTGTCACAAAGATCGCTCGTACTTCCGAGCCCCACTTCGCTCTCACTCTTCGAAGACAGTCCTTCCCATTCGTTAAGGACAACCCCCCGAAGAACCCTTCTGCTGGAAATTGCCAGTGGAACTGAAAATTCCTTCGCATCGTCTTCCTCTGCACAACAACTTTGTAATTACGTAAGCTGAGCATTACCTTCAATCATCTAACCTTTTGTCAACGCTACCCTGTGCTTTAAATGGTTTAGTGAACCATTTCCCCCCCCTTTAATTTTTATTTGTTTACCTTTTTAAATCTCTCCAAATCTTAATCCTCGGATTAGTCAGATATTCCCACGACCCTTTTCATTCTCCGTTTATGTAAACATTTTTTTGTGTGTTTTTGATAGTTTGATTAATAAAACTATTTTATTAATGGTAGCCATATTATTTACCCTTGTGCTCCGTTCCACTTCTTAAGCATATTGAAGATAAATAAGCCTCTCCACCCTCCCCCCCTTTTTGGACTAACCTCGGTCAATCAGATTATCACGCACTTGAAATATTAGAATAATTCCCTCAACGAATAGTTATATATGGTATATCGTCGAGAGCCTATTCTATGACAGTGACTCAGTGTCACACTCTTTGCCCTGAGCATCAACGGCATCACCTCGGTGCTGCCAGAAGATGTTCTCGCTACGCTCTATGTGGACGACCTTTCGATCTCTTTTGGTTTCGGTTTTCTTTGGCCAAGACTAAGGTGGTGCACTTCTGCCGCCATCCACGGCTTCACCCCGCCCAGATTTGTTTTTTAATGGGGTGCGCCTGGATGTGGTTGAGTCGCACCGTTTCCTTGGTCTTGTATTCGACCGACGCCTCACCTGGGAGGCTCATATTCGCAGCCTTAGGGTCTCTTGTACCCGCGCCATGGACATTCTTTGTTCCGTGACGTTCAGCGCTTGGGGCGCTGATAGGGCTACTGCCTTACTTTTTTATCGATCCTTTGTTCGCCTGAAGCTCGACTACGGATGCGAGTTTTATGCATCCACAGCCGAGCGTTTATAGCGAAAGGTGGATTCGATCCATCACACCGGCCTTCGCCTTGCAACTGGTGCCTTCCGCACTTCCCCCATTGAGAGCCAGTGCATCATTTGCCTGTACGCGCGAGCCCGGCGCCTCCCTCAGTCACCAACAGCTCTCACTGCATCCGCAGCTGATCTCGATGGTGCATATGCCGCCGAGAGACTCCAGTCATAACCTAAGCCCTTTGGGTTTAGGGCCGGAAACTCCTTTGAGAGGTAGATATAGCTCTTGGGCCGGTGGCGCCCCTGGTTCTGCCGAGGCCGCCACCCTGGAGGGTACCACATTTGGCTATTTGTCGCCACGCCTCTGCTCCCAAAGCCGGGAGTATTGCGTTCGACCTTTTTGGAGCACACATCATGTCACGCTGGAACCGTGCCAGTGTATACGGATGGCTCCAAGTCCCAAGAGGGGGTCGGCTTCCACACTTTATCCCCTCTGTTTGAAGTCAGCGGGGCTCTACCAGGCGCTGCATCTGTCTTCACGGCCGAGCTGGTGGCAATACACCACTCGCTACGGGATTGTGATCTATAGTGACTCACAAAGCGCCCTGAGTGCTCTCTGGGCATTTGAATCTCCGCATTCCCTGGTTTGCGAAATCTGTGATACCACGGTTGTGGCGAGCCGGGCAGATGTCGAGATTATCTTCTGCTGGGTTCCTGGACATGTAGGAATTTCGGGGAATGAGGGCGCCAAAGAGTCCGCGAGGACTCTGTGACTAGACCAGCATTTCGCTCTTCCTCACACTGACTACATGGCAGGAATACAGGCAGCTCTTCGGACTGCTTGGCAAAGAAGATGGGAGACGGTCAAAGGGAACTTAAAGTTGCGTGCCATTGTGCAGCGACTGTTCCCATGGACCTATCCCCCAATGCCGCGGCGGCTTCAGGTTGCTTTCTGTTGTCTCCGAATCGGGCACACTCGTGTGACGCATCGCTATTTGATGGAGCGCTTGCCTTCGGCCTATTGCAACGACTGCGTCATCCCCCAGACTGTTCGTCACATTCTTGTCGAATGTCCCAGTCTGGGTGATCTTCGCGCACGACACCTGTCCCTTGTACTCGGGACGAATGCTTGCACTTTGACTGGTAGACTTGTTGACTTTTTGGTGGAGACCGGCCTTCTCCCTTTCATTTAGCCAGGTTTAATTGTTGTTGTTTTTGTTATTTCTTTGTTATTGTTATTTCTTTTTATTGTTGTTTCCTGTTCAATTTTCTTCAAAGTGGCCTAGAACTAGGCTGTTTGTTTACGGCGACTTATGCCTAAGTCAGCAGTCGCCAGATAGCCCCTTAAAAAAAAAATAAATCTATGACAGTGAGAATTTTTGGAGATAGCATGGTGAAAAGGGTGGGTGTACAAGTGAAACTCAGGATGGAGGGAATTGGATGCACCAGCTTGAGTAGGGCAAAAATAAAAAACAAGGGAGAAAGTTGTACAGAAGGCCACTACATTGAAGAATAGTTAGCCTGCAGGAAGTGGGAAAGGATGAGAAAGTGAAGGCACTGAAAGGAAGTAGGGTATAAGTGGCAGTGGTTGGAGTGATGAGAAGGCCACACGCACTACAGTGGTATGAGGAAGTGAGGAGGAGGACTAATGTGAGGATCTTTGAGGAGCTGATAACGATGAAAGTGGCTTGGATGAGACAGAAGAAAGGGAACATCAGCTTCATTGACACAGATGGTCCACTGAGAGATGACCAAATATTTGCGGCAGATGGAGTGCACCTGAGTGAGGCCGGAAATGACAGGTTCAAACGATGTCTATGTGAGTGGCTGAGGGTAGGTGCACTGTGCCCTATGAATGAATGATGACCCAGGCCAAATGAGGTGAGAGAGGAAAGAGCAGACATCAACCAGGCGGGTAATTGCATGAAGATAGGATGTATAAATGTTAGAGGATGGGGTGTAGGGAAGTATGAGGACATTTGTAAAGAAAGAGAGTGTAAACATGGCTTAACAGAATATGTAGACAGCTGAGAAAGAGAAGCCTTTTAAGTGACAAAACTGAAAATGAGTATCAGAATGTATGGACAGAGTAGGTACGACAGCAGAAAGTGGCAAAGTGCATGATTAGGGATGTGAAAGGAAAGTGATCCAGTCCCTAAAATAAAAAGGGTTGCAAGGTGGCCGTGAGTGGTACAGATTCATGAGAGAAGCAATGAGCAGCACTGAAAGTAAATGGCATCTATATAAGTGAGAAGTAAGATATGATAATGGCCATAAAAGAGTTCTGGGAGAAAATTGGAGGAGTTGGTGAAGTGTCTGATGTGAGAGAGGAGAGTATAACCTTGGAAAGGAAGGATTCAGAGGAACTAAATGAAAGAATCAGTACAGAAGAAGTTGCAAAGTATGTGAGAAGATAGAAAAACTGTAAGGCCGCTGGACCAGATGAAATACCCTATGAAATGTACAAGAATGGAGGTGAAGTGGTGATTGAGGTAATGACAGAGTTATTTAACAAAGTATGGGAAGAAGAGAGAGTACCTAAGAGGCGGAACCAATCCAGAGTGACACTGTAGCTGGCCCGAAAATCTATACTCCAATCCCAATCGTTCCAACCCGCTTCCTACACTAATTCGAATGTGAGAAATCAAAGGAGAATGAAACGGATTGTATGTACAGTCCTTTACTTACAGAAATATAGGGTAAATATTTACAAGAGATCTCATTACTTATGCATACAAAAATATAGATAGCTAATTTTCCTATATACACAATTAATATCTGATGAATACCAATCAAAATTTATATGAAAAAACAACATTCAATTAGACTATATATACAAAAGGAAGATACACAAAGTAAAACAACAAAAAAAATATCTGGCAGCGCAATATCAACTAACCGATAACACACTAAGCAAAGAAGTCAATAGCAAGAGGCCTAAAGCAAACAAGCGGACCAAAAAGAAGAAGAAAGGGCTTACATGTTACCCAGGTAGGTATTGGCGTCTCAAGTGTTTTACAAAAAAAAAAAACTGCCATCTCTGAGCTCGTACAATATTGCAATCTGGTTACATCTTGAGGCTATCAAAGCCCTCTCTGTCCTAGCGGGATTTACAATAACTAATTGGTTATTTCAACCCTAGTCTCTGCCACTCCTTACAAATGGTGGCAATTAAATTTACTAGAGTGGTCTTTCAAAAAAAATATTTAACATTTAACTGAGGAAGAGAAAAAAACATTTTATACAAAACATGAAAATCAATTTAAATATTATATAAAAAAACAACAAAAACAAAACATTTCCGTTCATACACACATTCTTTCAGAGGGAAGGAGAAGGTATTTGGAAAGGGGTGGGAGAATGGCTCTTCATACACACAGTCACATTCGCTCCACCACAACACTGCTACATAATGAACTAATAAATTATAGACCAATTGCTCTCCTAAACACACTAGGAAAATTTTTCACAGGAGTACTGAATGAAAGACTTTGCAGATGGATTGAGAGAGCTAGACTACTGGGTGAGGAACAAAATGGGTTTCGTGCAGATAAGAGAGCGGCAGACAATATGTTTATGGTAAATCAAATAATGGAAAGAAAGAAGAATGAAGGAAGTAAATTATACCTATGTTTCCTAGATATAGAAAAAGCATATGACAGGGTTGACAGAAAAATGTTATGTAAAGTCCTAGAAAGGAGCGGCCGTGTATACAGACGGGATTTTGGAGTGAAGTTCAGCAATGAAAAGAGCAAAGTAATGATTGTGAATAGGGCAGAGGATGAAAGGAACAGGACATGGAGACTGGGAGTGAATGTGGTGACACAGACAGATGCATACAAATATCTAGGGGTGTGGCTAAGCCTGAAGGGATGGGACGAGATGAAGAATGAAAAGATTAGTGTGACTAACCAGTGGGTTGGCCGACAAGGAAGTGCAGCAAGATTGAGAATGTGTAGGAATGATGTGATAAAAAGTATGGAAGAGCATAGCTGTGCCAAACATTATGTATGGTATGGATGTGGTTGTATGGAAGGAGAGTGAGATAGAAGAGTTGGAAGGTGGGCAAAACCGGGTGGCTAGAATGGCACTAAATGCACCAGGGCATGCAGCGACAGCAGCTCTGAGAGGTGATATGGGATGGAGCACATTTAGAGAAAGACTTGAAGTGACCCTTATGTACAAAATAAGACTGGAACAAATGGATGATGCAAGACTGGCAAGGAAAGTATATCTGTGGAATTAAAGACACAGTAAATAGGGGAAGAAGTGTAAAAAATGGCGTATATGAATGGTATGGTAGGTAGAGAAAATGAGTATGAATGGAGAATGATGAGCAGGAATAGAGAAAGGTTAGAGTGGGATGCAAGAAAGTGGAAGGTTGAGATTGATAAAGAAGTGAAAGACATGGGGCTTAGAAAGTGGAAGAATCAAATGGAACAAAAGCAAACCCTGGAATGGTACAAGGAGAAGGAATCCCTAGAGTACGCGAGGTGGTATGATGGAAGCCTGGGTGGTGACCTACTTTTCTGAGCAAGGGCCCAATGTATGGATGTGAATGCAAGAAACTATAGATGGTCTGCAACTCAAAGCAAGGTATGTCAGATGTGTGAATTAGGTGAGGATGAGACTGTGGAACATGTTATCCTGACTGAATGTGGCCCTGAAATACATGAAGTAGCATTCATTTCTTTAATAAAAAAAAGTATAATTTTGAAAAAAAAAACCCAAACCCGGGTTTTATTCTGAGTTTTTTCAAAAAACAAATGCTACAAGCATTAGAATAACATAGAAAAAGAATAGCTCTCCCTATTTTTATATAATATTAATACGAGGGGCGGTCAATAGTTTTGCGAATCGGTGTGGAAAACAGAGGAAGGGGGATGGCTGTTTGTGGGGGTGTTAGGACAAGTTATGACAAGTCAGGACCTGCAGCCGCACCCTCCTGCCTCATCTATTTAAGAAGCAGTAGCTGATCGCAGATCACAAATTTTTCAACAATGGAGAAGGTTGAGCAGTGCGCAGTGATCAAGTTTTTGACCAAGGAAGACAAGAATGCAAAAGAGATCCATGAATGCATGGTTGCAGTGTACACTGACACCGCCCCTTCCTATGCAACCATTGCTCACTGGAATAGGGAGTTCCGCCATGTTCATGAGTCCCTTGAAGATGACCCCCATCAGATGTGACCAACAAGGACAATGTGGCCCATGTGGAGAGGATGATCCTCAGAAATCGAGCCAGAACTTTGAATATCACATGGAAGTGTTATCAACAACATCCACAACAATTTAGCCATGACCAAGGTCTCTGCCCATTGGGTCCCTAGAACCTCATGCCCCATGATTGACTTCAACGTCATCAAAGTCCACAAGGCCAGAGTTGCACAAGCTGCCCTGCATGAGTATGGATTCGAGGAGCTCAACCATCCCCCCTACAGTCCAGATCTGGCCCCTAGCGAATACTTTTTATTCCGCCAGCTCAAGGCTGCACTACGTGGACGCCGGTTTAAGGACGATGAAGATGTCCATCTTGCATTCCAGGAGTGGATTGAACAGCAGTCAGGAGATTTCTGGTTGTCGGGAATTCAAAGCATCAGGGACAAGTGGCGCAAGTGCATTGAAGTCAAGGGTAGTTATATTGAAAAATAATAAAACACTTTTCCTCATTTACTTATATCCGAATTGCAAAACTTATTGACCGCCCCTCGTAATTAATTAGTTTACTAATTATATTATAGTAAGAAAAAATCACAGTAACAGATCACTCACTGTTCAAGAATTGTGGGTACTCATGATAGCCATAACCTGTAGAAGGAGAGATGAATTATGAGTCAGTATCAGAGAAATAATCTTAATTTGATACATATTTGTTGAAATTATAAAAATAAATATGAATTTTGAATAAAATAATGAGTATTTTGATTTGCAAACCCTGCAAGGAGTACACCAAATAGCCCCTAAATTGTGTGCAAAATCAAGGGCCACTAATCTTATTTACCTAGGCGTGTTTATTATGACAAGTTTGCCATATAAAAACACTTTCTGCAAATTTTCACTTAGCAAATCGATGCTACATTTTCGACCATGTTACACGTATATATACTCACATGCATGAGTTTTGCGCCAGTTGTTTAAAAATGGAAAGTATGTCCAGTGTGTATTCATGATCTGTCCACCATCTAGGTTTGGTTCTAACTGACCCTGATAAAACAAACAATTTTTAATTAACCATCAGTTAATAAAAAACAAGATCAAGTGCCCTACCTGTAACTCTGATGTCAAAAGTGTTATTCCCTTGCTTATGAGTAGATCATGCATGAAAATATGGTATTGGATTTGGTGGATTACTATAAAAGTTTTGGTTTTTACAATCAAGTTGGAATCTACTTTTTCAGGCTACTATTGTATGCCCTTGACAAACAAATTGCTTGATACCAAGGAAAATTATTCTAATATTGTTTTACATACATCAGCTTTGAAAGACCTCTCACAATCTGACAAGAAAAAGGCAATAAAATTACCTTGCTTATGAGTAGATCATGCATGAAAATATGGTATTGGATTTTGTGGATTACTTAACATACATCAGCTTTGAAAGACCTCTCACAATCTGACAAGAAAAAGGCAATAAAATTACCTTGCTTATGAGTAGATCATGCATGAAAATATGGTATTGGATTTTGTGGATTACTTAACATACATCAGCTTTGAAAGACCTCTCACAATCTGACAAGAAAAAGGCAATAAAATTACCTTGCTTATGAGTAGATCATGCATGAAAATATGGTATTGGATTTTGTGGATTACTATAAAGGTTTTGGTTTTTACAATCAAGTTGGAATCTACTTTTTCAGGCTACTATTGTATGCCCTTGACAAACAAATTGCTTGATACCAAGGAAAATTATTCTAATATTGTTTTACATACATCAGCTTTGAAAGACCTCTCACAATCTGACAAGAAAAAGGCAATAAAATTACATAGGCAATTCTCACATGATTCTAAAGAAAAACTTTGTAAGTTGGCTAGAGAATCTGGAGAATTCAATGATAATGAATTTTTGGAAATGATTGAAGAGTGGTGTAACTCCTGTGATATATGTCAGAAATATAAGAGAGCTCCTTTAAAACCTGTTGTAGGCTTACCATTAGCAGATAGATTCAATCAGGTTGTATGTATTCATAATAAATGTTGGATTTTGCACTTAATTGACAGTGCTACCAGATACTCTGCTGCTTCTCTGATAATGATGAAACATCAAGATGAGATATTAAGGAATGTTTACTTAATGTGCATTAGTTATTTTGGTTACCCTCAGAAATTTATGATTGAAATGAATGAAAAACTCAATATTGAAACAGTTACAACTGCTGCTGAGTTACCATTTAATAATGGCAAAACCTTATACTGGCTGGTGCAATCTGCAAAACTATAGATGCTATTCACTGTGAATCTAAAATTGCTCCTGCATGGGCAGCGTCTGCAAAGAATTCTTTTGCATACTATAATGGATTTAGTCCAAACCAGCTAGTTTTTGCTCATAATACAGCAATCCTTTGATTAGCGCGGTTAATAAATACCTGAGTTTTACCGTGTAAAGCAAAACCACGCTAATCAAACTTAAGAACCAATGGGAATAATTATAATGAATCCTCAAAAATATTTAAATTACATATAGTTTTTTTTTCACTAAAAACTCATTTTATATTTTTCAAATAATAGAGGGATATAAATAAAAGAAATAAAGCAAGACTTAGTTTATTTTTTACCAAAAAACATATCTAACTTCAATTGAACAGTATTAGATTTCTTCCTTTCCTCCATAATCTTGTGGTAGCAATCAACTTGCTTATCGATTCCACGACGAACGTTCATACTTCTCTCTTCGTTTGGATCAATTTCTCTTACGATTTCTTTTGCTTTTTCAATTGCATTGAATAGTTCAAGCTTTTTATTTGAAATTTCCTTAGAAGCCTCTTTCCTTTTCTTCTGTTCCCTTTTCATCTTCTTCCTTGTAAGCATATTCATGGTCAATTGTGAGAAGATCGTCGTCAGTCAAGTCTTTTGAGTGAGATTCCAACAATTCCCTAATGTTTTCCGAATCTGCTTCAAAGCCAAGTTCTATTCCAATTTTAGCAATTTCATCAATAACTTCTTCAATTATTTTCTTCAGTTCATCGGGTTATTTGGCTGCTGTATCTTTATCTACGCTGGCTGCTTCCCCTGATAATTTAATATTTTTTATGCCTGATCGAGCTTTTAAATTTTCAAGCCATCCTTTACTAGCAGAAAATGTTGAAGCATCCTCTTGATATTTTTCTCTTTTCAATGAAGAGAAAAGGCTCAAAGCTTTAATCTTGATGTTCCCATCAATAGGAATGCGCTTCTGATTGCAGTCTTCCAACCAAATGAAAAGCAAATCCTCCATTTCAATCATCAAAGGACACCTATTTCTAGTGCATTGCATGCTTGAGGACGTAGATGCAATTTTGTCTTTATCTTGATACTCACTCGCTTTATTTAAAATTGTGCGTATTGTTGACTCGCTAAAACCTAGCCTACTACCTATCTATGCATTGGTTTCGCCATTATCAAATCATTTGATTATATCAAGTTTAAGTTTCTTTTTTGTCCATAATTATAAAGGTAATTTATTAAATGAAAATATATAAAATCAAATCAAATTATGTATGTAGTCTGATGGAAATGAGCAATAAGTATGGCAGAGGTCTTTCCTAGATGAAGGTTGGCGAGTGACTGGCGTCTGCCTGACTGCCCGCTTCAACTCTCCCTTGCTGAAGGCTCTGCCGTGGGTGGCCAATGCTCACTGGAGGGAAAAAATGGTGCATGGAAAAAAAAAAATTGGCACCCCGTATATTGATGAAGGGCCTCAATTTTTTTGTGGGGGGGCGCTAATTAAAACCACGTTTTTCAAAACTGTGCTAATCAAGGGATTGCTGTATAACTGTTCCATCAGTATTAACTGATGAGTTGCCTGCTCTTGAGTCTTTTACCTCCAGTGACATTATAAGGGAGAATATGAATGCTATGCATATGGCAAGGCAGAAATTTATCGAAGCTCAATCCAGTGAGAAGATTAGAAGGGCCTTGCTTCACAAATTTAGGTCTTAGGCAGATGTTAAATACTGTAATGGAAACAAGACTGTGTACTATAAAAGGAAGAACTTCAAAGGGTGGAAGGGTCCCCTTATAATATTAGGTCAGGATGGTGAATTTGTCATGGTGGGGCATATTTTGGTCACCCTTGTCAACTCATGAAAATTAGTTGTGAAGTGATAAATGATAAGGGTAAAGTTGCATAATGTGGATGATTCTGAGGAAGATGATCAGCGGGTTGAAGCTGTTGGAGACAGATAAGTATGAAAATGTTAATGGTGTAGACCAGGGGTGGGCAAACTTTCCAGTGCAAGGGCCACATTCAAAAAGAAGATTCACATGAAACGCATTTATTTGAAAGACAAAGTAACTTGATTTAAGCTTTAAAGGAAAACAATTTTTATTAATAAGTATTTTTAAGTTGGAGCTTTCTTTACATGAAACATATTTGAAGGACAAAATAACCTTGTTTTAAGACCCCCCCCCTTATTTTTATTAATTAATATTATAAAGTAGAAAAATATATTTATTTGAAAAATGAAGTAACTGTTTAAAGAAATAAATTAATAAAACCCAATTATTAATTAATATTTTAAAGTAGAAACTTCAAATGAAACACATAAAGTAACTCAATTTGAAAAAAAATAATTATATTTTAAAGTAGAAACTTCATATGAAATACATTTGTTTGAAAATAAAGTAACTCAATTTAAAGAAGAATTTTTTTTTATTGATATTTTAAAGTAGTAACTTCAAATGAAACACATTTATTTGAAAAATAAAGTAACTCAGCAACATAAGGATCTCAATGAGAATGATGCATCTGACTGCTTTCATTTACCAGTTTGTTAAAATTAGGCATCAAGTTGCTTGTGCTGATCCTAAATACAGACTGAAGATTTGAGTCTGATATGTGATCTATTATTTGATTTGTTAACTTTCAATATGGAGAAAGTCTGCTAACAAATGCAAGTTGATGCAAACAAAACAAATATCTTTCTGGTAAAACTTTTCAGATTTTTATACTTTTCTGAGTGCAGAGATGCATAAAACTTGACCTTGTATTAAGAAAAAACCCTTTATTAATTAATATTATAAATTTGAAAAACAAAGTAACTGTTTAAAGAAATAAAAAAAAAAATCTTATCACTAATTATAATTCAAGAACAGGATTTTTTGGAGTATTTAAATAATAATAATTTCATCTTAGTTTGGTTATGACTTAAGTATATTTTAAATTTTTATCAAGGTAATTTCTAAGAATTTCTTTAGAGTTTGAAAAAACAAAATAGTTTAATTCAGAAAAAATAAATATGATTATTCAATGCCTTATAATGTTTTAAAAGAAAATGAATTACAATTGGTGAAGTTCAGAAAATTTATTAAAATTTAAGTAAGGCTGCTTTTTTATTTTATCTATAACTATATTTTAGCAATGTGATTTTTTGAAAGGGGGAAAATAGTTTATAGTACCTTTTTAAAATTATTAGAATTTGGGGAGTTCAGAAATTTTTTAACCATGCAATCTTTTTAAATCCTGCTTTTGCAAATGACTTCTTTTGCTTTGTAATTTTATTTGCCAATACAAAACTTGCCTTTGTGGCATTCCTTTGTAAAGATGAAGTTTTCTCAAACACAGTTTGCTGTTGCTCCAAACTTTTTACCAGATCAGTTACCTCTTTGATAAATTGTGTCCAAAGTTGGTGTGCTTGGTTTGAAAGTGCCGTTTCAAATTGTATTCCTTGAACACAGCAACTGTTTCATGACAGATCAAACATACAGCTTTAACTCCAACATCAGTAAAGACGTTACGCTTTTTAGATGGCTTTGAATAACTCATTTTGGGTAAAGTTTGTAAGATAATAAAAGCTAGGCTGAAATAAATGCCCCACATCTTAAACTCCTTGGCATCTGCCAGAACACTGAAATGATTAAAATGAAAGGCAATAAAATCAGTGACGCAGTAACAAAGTTGCCAGATTAGCCATTGTTACGAACTTGAGTTTGAGTTGGGAGTCACTCAGTCCTAGTGAAGACCAAGTGTCTGTAGCCCTTTGATCGGCACTCTTCCACGCATATACACACCTGTGGGAGGAAAACAAAAGGAGGGCAAAACTAAGGGACCTATCACCCACACACTATTTCATCAAAATAGACAAATATGTTTATAATATTAATATACACACATACAAATAGATTTATATATATACGCTGAGTAGCGTCACACTATTTGAGGGTAAAGGGTTAATGCTCACAATCAGTGGCATACCTAGCATTTTAGGCTGTGTGGAGGGGGGCTAGAATTTTTATTTTGATTAGAGAAACAAAATTCTTCACTTCAATTACTCAATTTCATCTATCATACTATCAGTGGTTAAGTTCTCTAGTTTAAAAGTGAAGAAAGGCACAGAACAGAATGAAACAGAGAATTATTTTTGTATTGTTACATGAACGAGAGATACAAAACGCACGCTTGAACATAGTCTTTATTGTATTAATAATAATAAACACAAATATCAAATTATGAAATTAGTGAATTAACCACCATTAGGCAGTTAACAAACATTTCACCAAATGACTGCCTCATTACCTTCATGAATCATTTTGACGACTGCAGAACAAAAGATCAAAGCAGGAGCCTTCGATTGCCCTTTCATGTCATCAATAACTTTGTCTCGGTCCACCTCAATGTCGTGTGTCATTAGCGCCAAAGTATTGAGACTTTTGCGTCATTGTTAACCTCAGATAAGTTTTGAGTCTTTGAAGATGAGAGAAGGATTGCTGGGAACTGGCGGTAGACAATGGTACAGTTCCAAACAGTCGAAGGAGTGTTGCCATGTCGGGCAGCAACATTTAAGTCGCTTCCTTGATGCACTTTTCAAGAGTCAAATCCTTTCGATCTTCCACTCCACTTATTTCTGTAAACCACTCTTGAATTTGGGAGTTAGCATTATTGATTCCATCAATGAAGACTTGCTTATAGATCTTGAGGACAGGGAGTAGTTTCTTCGAAGTGTCCTCCCGAGCAAATCAGGGTATGAGCTCTTGCAATTTCACTACCTGGCACATGCATTTGTCATTGAACAGGCTTGCTAGTTTGGCTATCATCGCATCCAGAAATGGGACTAGTAAGGTTCTTTCATAGTACAATTCAGGCGTCGACCCTTCTTGGGCCTGTTGAGGCACAGAGATTTCAGTCCCCATAGTGATGCTCATCTTCATTGCTTCAGTAAACATCGGCTTAAATGCAGTCGAGGACTCCTCTCTCAAGCTTCTACCTGATGACATGGATGCGTTCATATGCCTCTCCAAGAATTTGTGCTGGGTCTTTCAACCCCTGACTCACAGGGAGGGTTAGATGCAAGACTGCATCTGCCACTGTGAGAGAGCAGATAAAACTAGCTCGCATGGTGTGTTCCACGCACCATGTAGGGCAGTATGCCTTCAGAAGTCATTTCTTGTGTAATGATGCCGTCTCATCCTTTTCAATCAGCTGCTCAAGCATGTTGGTGTGAGTTGGCGAAGAAATTGGAGATTTGGCTAATGATTCCAAAAAGTACTTTGAACTCAGGGTGGTTGCAGGCCTTGCTGATCACCAAATTCAGCCAATGAAAAAAACAGTGTGCATAGACGGCAAGAGGCTCCTTAGCCTTCACAATTGCTTGACATCCGTTGAATCGACCAGACATTGATGCTGCCCCATCGTAACCTTGGCCTCGCAAGTTTACCACATCCAGCCCAAGAGAGTTGAGAGTGTCCAACATCAAAGTGATCAGCCCCTGGGCCGAAGTATCTTTCGACTCTACAAAGGTGACAAAATTTTCACTTATCACACCTTCTGAGTTCACAGTGCAAAAAATGATGGACGCCTGCTCCATTTGAGCCGTATCTGTGCTCTCATCCATCAGCTCTGAGAAAAGCTTTGCCCACTTGACTTTAGTGACCAACTCATTGCGAATGAGCTCACCCACCACATTGATAAGTTCATTCTGGATTCAAGGAGATGCATATGAAGTGTAGTGGGGGGACTCAGAAAGAAGAGTCTTGAGTGCATTGTCTCCTCTGTCAACATGGAAGCGCAAAGCGTTCTGAAATATACCATCATTTTTCAATGCCAATACGTCTCCGGCATCATGGTGGCTGTGAAAAGCAAGATTATTGTGACCCAGAAAGAGTATTATTGTAATGATTGATCGCAGCTTTGACCAGTTGGCAGCAATCTGGACTTTCCTCTGAGCCATAAGCTGACGGTCGATTGCCTGATCATTATCAGCAGTGTGGGGTCGATGCAGTTACGCATGCTCAATGCAAGCAAGATGCGTGGCTGATTTTGCCATGCTTTTGGACTATTCCATTCGCATTTTTTAGGTCTGTTAACACACGTGTGGCTGGTATTTTCCTCTGACTTTGGAGATTTCTTTTTGGAATATAGTACAAGGAATGCAGAGGGATCCGTTGATTTCTTTGGCATAACCAAGCAAATTGAACATCTCCAACCATTCCTGGTGAAAGCGTTGCCCTTGTCCACTGGAAATTTTTCACCTTCTCCTGGCATCAGAAGGTTCTCAAGAAGCTGGTTCACCTGATGAACATTTAAAGAAGATCCTCCCAGATGTATCCTTAGTAGCTGACCAAGGTTAACTGGTGACGGGTTAGCCATCACATTCTGGTGGACACAAAGTCCAACAGGCCGGGACACATGTTCATCAAAGCGATTGTGAGGTCTTCTCTGGTGGGCACGCTCGATGTAGAGGACTGAGAATTTGAAGGCGAAGAACTTGAAGTCAAATGCTCAGACACAGGTAACTTCAGACTTTTTTGCACAGGCTGAAAGAAATTTGTAATACTACCATGCTTCATTGCACAAACCTGTGGTAAGAAGAAAAATGATGTTTAGTAAGAGCTAAGTTATTTTAAAAAATCATTCAATAGTAATAAAAAATATTTAAAATAATTATGTATTTAATTATAATTCAAATTATAATTAATATATTTATTTCTTATACTACTAGGCTTCTACCAGCCTAAAAGAGATAAAACATATATAAATATAAAATATAAGCAAATATACAAACATATGAACAAATAAATGTATTGTCAAATCTATACAGATAAATAGCTATTTTTATCATCAAGAGCTAATATTGTTGATGTTTATCATATAAATTGACATGGACATTTATTATATTGATGACCTGTTCTAAAGCATTTTTCATAAGGCATTTCCCAATGAAGTTTCGTATAAATCTATAAAATAAAAACAATAGAGAAGTAAATAATTGTTTTAAAACAGATATTGTTAACTCATCTACAAGTTTATGACATCTTAACAAAAGTGGAGCGCGTTCAGTTTCTGTTTTGTTCAATTGTTTGTGATGTAGCAAAAATGATATGATATGAGACAAACCATTAACCCTAAACCACTAAGTGTAAAAAATATTTACATTAAGATGGATATATTATATATATAGGAGATACAGCTGTATTGGAGACGACAGAATGTAAACAATGATAAGGAACAAAAATATTTTCTATTAGATATCGATTAGTTGAAAATAGACTACTCACCATTGGGATGCTAATGCTAGACACTGAAGTTTATACAACATAACTATCACTGTAAGATTTGACAAAGAATGGGCATGCTGTTGGCAAGTAGCTGCTTATATAGCTTCTACAGAAAAGCTCTAGAATTTTCCAGTGACTTTTAGTTGGCATTGTCTTCCGGTAGTGCGCAACTAACCACGTGGTGGGGTCCCCAAACAATAACTATCTTAATATGACAAAAACGGGTTCATTATCAGCAAGAAACTTATTATATAACTTTTTGAATGTTCCAGTCACCACTATCTTGTAGGTGGTGTGTAGCTTCCAGCACCGCTGGAGTTGTCTTCTGGTAGCACGCAGCTAACCACGTGCTAGGGGTTCCTGAACATTCTAAATCACCCGAGGTGACAGTAGCAGCCACTCACAGTGCCTTCATTTTACCTCAATTTGTACTATTTGAAAACTCAACCTATCTTATCAGTAAAATAAATGTTGTTAAATATCTAATTATCTAATTTCTAAAAGTCAAAAAACTATTGCCACATTTTTGGGGTGGATGGGGTCACCCTCCCCTCGCCCCTAGAGCAAATTTTTGGGGAGGGCGACTGCCAAGCTCACCCCCTTTCCCCTTAGGTACGCTACTGCTCACAATATTATTTGGTGTTGCTTGGTAACTTTCTCTTTCAAATTTACTAACATTTGGTGGGCCATAGTTTGCCCACACTGGGTGTAGAGGATAATGTTGTAAATTCTATAAGCGATAATGTGACGAAGCCAAAAAGAAATTCTTTTGTCAGATATAAATTGGGAGAGAGATTGGAAAAATGCTAAGGTACTTAGTGTGCAACCTAAAGAGACTCAAAAATATAAAAATTGGATAAATGTGCATGTCACTGGGTATGAAGAGCCCATTTGTATAAATTGGGACAATGTTGAACTTTCAAGTGAACCATACCCAGAAGAAGTTATCTTCTTGACTAGGGATGGTGAGCTGGCCCAAGAGGTTGTTGATGTGAAGGAGAGGGAGATTAACAATTTGGTAACTAATGATGTTTTTCAAGTTATTCTATATTCAAATCAAAAGACAATTTCATCTTACCCCTAACTTCTGCATTGTTGTTCAGAAAATAAAAAGTAACTAATATTAACATTAAGAACAAATGCACAAGCTCAAGGATGGAGACTGATGCTCTGAGACTAAATCAATAAGGCAGTTCTCTCGCAAAGCTTTTGTTTTTCATTGAATGCTTACATTATCTGACTTGTTTTTCAATCATCTTTTACTTTTGTTAGTCACTTGGCTATTTCTTTTTATCCTCTATTCAGTACGCTATTCAAATTACCCATACCATGAGTTGATTAAAAATAAATTGGTCCGTGCATGGGGGGGTGAAAAAAATAAGCAAGAAGTGACATCAACAAGAATTAAAGGCAATTGAAAAGAAAATCAACTATATTGCTTTGTAAATAGAGGAATTTTATGTATAAGAAAAGCTTATATCAGACCTGCTTTCCACATGTCTGATATTATGGTTATGACTGGCTTGATGTATTGTTTGCTCAATGGGATTAAAGTTTGGGCTGAGTGATTTTGCACTTGCACAATAAATCTTTTTATATTTTTGCTCTATTTCATCTAACCTCCACATAGTCTACAATACATCTACACTAGTATTTTGACTTTCTTAATTTAGACTCATCCATTTCAATGATGCACCCTTGACTTGCAATATGAAATGAAAAATTTATTTTTCCCAGGTTAATTAGTACATTTTTATCGTCTTTGTTTGAAGTAAAATTAATATTTAGGTATTAAAAGCCTTTCTTTGACTTAATATATTGTTTAATTCCAGTTTATTATAAAATGGGTAGAAAAAATTATACTGATCCTAACCGGCCAAAGTCTGGGCCTGGCCGAAAGGCTCGTAAGCAACCTAATCCTGCCTTTGACGCATTCATTGATGATGAAGGTATGGTGTTCACTTTCTTTCCAATTTTTATATATATATAGATATATATACCTATATATTTCCATATTTGGTTTATTGATTGACTGGTATTCACAAAATAGTGTGCGTATTTAACCTCTAATGAGAATAATTATAACAGAGTTAATTCAGGTTTTTAATTATATTTGATTTTTATTAGATTCCAACTGTTTTTTTGCTAAAATATTTTGATCAAGATTTTAAAAATTGAATTATTTTCCTTCTCATTTACCATTTTCAATGTTGTCAATTTGTTTATGGTTCTGCATTTTTTAAGCACTATTATTTCAGCTTGTAAATATAGGGACTAGAACTGTAGCTAATATTTTTAAAATAACTTAGATTTATAATTTATAAATAGGCATAACTATATCCATGATTTATTATGCATATTTGTGATACTTCCTTTTTGAGGGATGGGCCATGTTTTAGCCAAACTGGTAAATATCCTTTATAGAAATGAGAATCTTCTTGACTTATGATACAAGTACTAGACAGGTTTTTTTAATTAATGGTATAAGGGCAGTTTACACTGCTATAGTAGAAAATATTTGGGTCAGTTGAGGTAGGACACTTTGTACATATACAATAATTGATTATAACTTTTTCATCTAATTAATTTAAACTCAACTATTCGTACCTACTACTATATGACCCAGCAGGGGCATACCCTGTGTAGCCTCTTACAATTGGTAACTGGAGGAGCTGCACATCCTCCTGGGCTGAGTGCATGTTAATGAAGACTTGTCACTAGATTGACTTGAACTCTGGTGGCTAGGGAAATTGTTGGTGCGATCCCTCTATTTTATCTGTGACTATCCCCTCAATCCTTTGCCTAGGTTTTAGGACCTTACCAGCTCTTCCATACCCTGTCAGAAGAGAGGCTTTGTAACCCATATGAACAATTCCCTTTAACATGTGCAGGTCACAAGAGATGAGAACTTGGGGAGGTTCCTTGGTATTGGGGCATGATTAATGGGAAGATGAGTTTTGCCCCAATAGCCCCTTCCCTGCAGCCATTCTCAGATGCATAAGGTTGTACTGCTTATGACAGAGAATCTTCACTGCCTTGTTGGCTGACTTGCCAACAAAAGTCTCATGGTCCCATCTCTGGTTTTGCCAACACAAATCCAAATCCTAACTGTCCTGTCAATGATTACAGTAGAATGGGGCAAGTGGGGCCACTTTTTTAGTTTGTTTAACTGGCAAATAAATACAAATTTGACTTTTATCAATTTTATTGCAGGAACATATAAACTGATCCTTTGGTTCTTTGAGGTAATAACATGAATTACTTAAGGCTTTTGATTAAAGAGGATAAACATGAGGCCCACTTACCCTGCATTTTGGGTCAAGTGAGCCAATATATGTAACATAAAAGACTACATTTTGAGGCTTTAAAAGTTGTGGGCCATGACAGACAAACTTAATTAGCCCATTTCAGGGTATTAAACTAAGAATATTAGCAAGACCTAACCACCTACCCCTAATTAACTCCCTTATAATTGACAAAAATAAATTAGTGTATTAAAAGGCAATATAGGAAACACACACAACACTCTTGGTTCGGCGTTTAAAATGCTAACACACTGGTGCTTCAGAGTCGTGGAAAAATTGAGCAGGGAATGTCATCCTATCTTTCACAATGTTAGGTAGGGGCAGTTTCTTTACAATATCTTTATAGGGAGTTTCATATTCATCAAGATTTGCAGGTTTCTCAAATGAAATGCACTTATCACCTAGTGCATATTTGTTTCTCAGATAATCAATCATCCATGTCTTCATTAGTAGACTTATGAAGCACCTTGCCTACATAATGAAATGCTTGTTTTTTTCCCTGCAAAACATACAATTACATAGTCTCCAGGCTGAAGAATTTTCTGTTCATTGACAGAAGACCCCACTTCATCAAGGAAGTTTTTGACAAACAGCCGAAATTCTAGTTCATTGAATACACAGCCATAGTTGCCTAAAACTGCTACATGTTGGGCTATATTTACTGCTCTTCTAGAGGTAGCAAGGCTGTAGGATGACCCCCAGTAGACCATATCCCACAGGATCCAGATATATGGTTGTGAAGAGTGCGTCTTGGTATGGATGTGGGCATTCGCAACATTTTGCCAGCTTTGATCTGCTTGAGAGCTGTAAAAAGATCCTCTTTAGTGTAATTCTTGACACATCCACCTCCAATAGGCTTATAGGTACACATTATGATGACCTGTTGAATGTAATTACAATGAAAGCTTAAATTATTTCATGTGAGAAACCTCAGCATAAATGTAGTTCACAGCCAAAGTTTCAGTAATTTTGCTAGAAATTTTCTTTGTGTGCCAATGCATTACATTTCTGTACTTAGAAAAATCCTTAATTTACAAAATTATAAAACTTGAGATTACATACCAAATGAGCTTGGACTCAGCAAGTAGTGTGAAATATCTCTTCACTGTTCCTTTCTTACATAAGTTACATCAGAATGAAAAGAAATAAGCAATAGTAATTTAAAATGATTTTTTTTTTTGTAAAATGGGACCACTTACCCCATTCTATGGTAGAATCACCTAGTAAGGAAATCCACTCTTCCTTGGGCTGCTCAGGTAAGAGCTGTAGGCTTTAAGGAGTTACTGGTCTACTGGCCAATATCTGGTTGGTGTGCATCATTGCACAGGCATGAAAACCACACTAATGTACCCAGTGTGGAGACCTTAAACTCTGAAAACCTGAGATGGATAGGCAAGAGTGCTTGTATGCTGGATATAACCCACCAGCCTTTTTTATAGTCACAAACCTGTGAAATTTAGAAATTGTTTGGAATACATTCCTATTTGTAAATACTTGCCTGACCTTAGTTCTAGTGGGAAGTATTTTGCAATAGCGCTGATTTGACCCGTGGAGGGTATCCCCTCCAACCATCTTTATGCTGCAAAGGGGTTTCTCCTTTGTCATCCTTGGAGCTGCCCTTAGGCAGCTCCACTTCTGTGATGGAGCTTCTATGGTTTTGCAGGGGTCTCTTCAAATCCCTTTAGGGAAAGGGTGTTTCCTCCTCTCCAATTGATAATAGTTTAAAGTATTCCCTTTACCCCCTTGTATAGAGTTATCTCCTGACCCCTCTTCTATATATGTGAGACAGAGGATGTGTTGCCACAGTTCCTTTCCCTCATATTGGGGGCAAAGTGAACTACCACAACCCCCATAGAGGGGTAAAAGACAGCATCGTTCCCTGGGCCCCTTTGATCTAAGCTTCATCGCTTTGAAAGGAGTCAAGATGCCTCCCCCACCCCATTTTCCCAATGCAGGTTGGTATGCTGGCCCCATTGATGTTTGTATTGTCTATAGGCCCTATGAGACACCTGGCATCTTGGGGATAGCCAGTTGGAGGCCCATCATGAGATGGAGATAATCATTGGGGTGTCCCTTCCCCAGATGGTAGGTTCTTCCTTGTGGATGAAGATGGGTTCAGTACCAGATAATGCTGAACCTGAGTCTACCCCTGTGCAAGCTACTAAATTGGAAGATAAGAGTGCCCACCTTCCTCTGCCCCCTCTCCTTTTTATACTGGTTTATGCATTGGCTACTTGGTTCTAATCAGATTTATTTTTTATATTTCCACTTTATTAAATAGTTAATATTGGGATATATATTTAGATGTTTTATGTTTTGGTAGTTTGATGGGAACTATTTACATGTTTGGAGACCAGATTGTGATTTATAGCGAGTCATAAAGCGCCATGAGTACTCTCAGGGCATTGGGGTCATTGCATCTCCTGGTTTGGGATATCCGTGATGCCACGGTTTTGGTGAGCTGGGCAGTTGTCAAGATTATCTTCTGCTGGGTTCCTGGTCATGTGGGAATTGCTGGGAGTGAGCATGCTAAAGAGTCCACAAGGACTGGGCAGCCAGACCAGCATTTTGCTCTTCCTTACACCGATTACATGACAGGAATATGGGCAGCTCTCCAGGCTGCTTGGCAAAGAAGATGGGAGACAGTTGAGGAGAACTTAAAGTTGTGTGCCATTGTGCCACTGTTGCTGCTCAGATTGGGTCAGCAGAACATAAGATGATAGGGTGAGTTGTTTAAATGGTTTCTTGGCTGGGGTGTAAATCCAGCCTGAATGACAACTCAGGAAAGGAGTATTCAGAAAGGAAATAAGAAAAGACATAGTAGAAGATTGAAAAAGAGAAAAAAAAAGGCTTGAACAGTTTAGTGTTCAAGGTTATGCAGAACTGGAGAAATGAGGGAGCAAAGGACAGACTTAAGATGCAGGAGCTTAAGAACTTTGAGCATTTGGATTACTAATAACAATAGGGTTTTTAGTCCAAGACTAGTACCTAAAAAATAGTTTTTATTAAGATAGGACACTGGAATTCTTCTAAGGAAAATTTAATAATGAAATGGAGGCAAAGATTATAAATTTAGTAATATAATAATGTAAATCAATTGCTATAAGTTATAACAAATATAATTTGGACTTAGCCCACTCAAATATTATGGAATGGATGGTGTTTGCCGTATGCTTCCTTTTGCCATCAGTGATGGGAACTGCGAGTATGAGTGGTACATCAGGAGCAAAGTTTTCTTTCAGCTCTGCGGCCTTTTCCTGGCGATGATGTCTTCGCTCTCGATTGATTGCGAGTGCACACAGATCAATGGTTGGAATATTCGCCTTGAAGTACTGCCAAGCGGAGAACGTCAAATCACACAGGTTTACCTTTGCCTTGAATTGTAAAACACACAGGACTTCCTCATGGTTTGGGAGAACACTCGATGGCAGCTGTTGAGTTGCTGGGGCTCCTAGGAGCCATAACTTGTCAGCAGACCTCGTGGAAGCTATCTGTAAAAAAGAAAAACACAAGTCAATAGACAGAATAAGATGGATATCTCTCCATAACATAGAATACTACTGAAACCACTTCTTGCACTGCAAAACTGTAGAGGCGGGACCAAGCCTTCATTGCATGGGGTGGTGCAATATGGACAAACTTCAAAGCATATGCACAACATGAAGATGTCATGCTTCAAGACTTAGATTTGGTTTTTAGTGTTTCCTCGTCAATACGCATGAACTGCCTGATTCCGCATTATAGTCCAAACACTTTTGATTTTTTTACTCATCCTAATATATATAAAATTTGTTTGCGGTTGTTTTTGAGTTTTGTCATTTAAAAAAAACAAGTCAGAGTTGGATCCCCTCTTATTGTTCCTTCAGCCACCCAGGTGGCTCTATTTGATGGGGCAGGAAGTCTAGAGCCTGCCACTATAAAGAGACACAGAATAAGGTGAAAACCCAAGTCACTCTAGTGTGGTGAGTTGGGCCTTAATGATGTTGGGGCCCCTCATTGAGAGACAACCCACCCCTGCACTCTTTGTCACATTCAATTGTGACATGTTTCCTGAGCTGGTGCAGCTGCTTGGTATAGCCTGCACATCTAGGCATTCATGCTATTACCACCATTCCTTCCTATGAATTTTATATGTAGACATGCAAAGTTGAGTTTACCCCTCCTTGGAAATTGCTCCAAGACCATACACAATAATTCCTTATTGTATAAGGCCAAATGTGTGAATTGCAGAGAGCTGCACCATTCTTCCCTGAAGCAATGTGGTGTGTATCTCCTGTAGAATGAGATCTTGTCCCTTCCAACTGCAGACCAACTTATTTTGTGAGGCTAAGGACTTGATCCGGTCACCCTCTGTGCGACATGGGATGTCCTATGCCTAAAATATTAAGCAGGCACCCTTTTCTCTAGGCCCCCCAAGCGCAGTCACTTCTGCACCAATTCAGAACCGTTCTACTTCCCTGGTAACACTGGCAGCTCAAAGGGCTCACACCCTGTCTCAGCTATTTCCAGGGCTCCCCCTCCATTTTGTGCAAGGCTAAACAACTAGGCACCCCACAATAGGCAAACCCTCCGAAGGTGGTCATGAGACTGTCTTTGGGGACTCCTATGGTTGCCCTCTGGACAGAGCATAGCATCAAGTCTAGACTCGGATGCCGGACCCTCCAGAAGAGGGACTCCCTCCTACAAAGCTGCCTCACCCAATGAAGGTTTGATGGGTGAGGGAGCATAATACTTGTATTATTGCTTCATTTTCCTCTTTCGATCCATCTCTATGCTCTCTGGATGCACATCCTGATTTTTGGTGATGGGTTGCTGAGTACTTTCATGGTAGTGACTACTTTTCCATTCAGTTTTGGGGCCATTACTGTATAAGAAACTCCTTTGAGAACTTGGTGAAGCTCTCATGCTGGTGGGACCTATTATTTTAAGGGAAAATTTTCAGTAACCATCATCTTTCTAAATATATTTTATAATTCAATTCAGATATCCCAAATTTGCTTTGAAGAATGACTGCAGAATTTGTTTAGCTGCTTCAAAAAATTCAAATATCTCTTGCTAAAGTTCACATATGCAGAATGGCTTGAAAAGCACCTAAGTTTTTATGACCCTGTAAGGAGCACAGTGATTTGCTTTCCTGGCTACTGTGCTTAGCCTCTTCTTCTTTCTGACACCCTGTCTTCTTACCCTACCTCCTCACTTTCCCTACAACCTCTCCTACAACTTTCTCTGGTTGGCCTCTAATTTCACAGGGTAGACACCGACCAGCTTCCTCTCACCTAACCATCCCTGATTGGGGCTGGGGAGGGAGGGGACAACAGCCCCTCTTCCCTAAGCTCATGGAAATAATAAGGTCACCATGCCCCTTCTTCACTTCTCCTTTACTGCTGTTGGAACCACTCTGGGGCAGCTCCATGGCAGAAAAAGAGGCCCTCCCCCCTCCCCACCTGTGCTTTCTCAGGGGACCCTCCAAACTTCTACACCAGAGAGGAGGCTTACTCCTCTCCTAGTCATATGGGTGCAGTGGACTTCTCCTCATCCTTATCTCTGGAGGCACCCTTAGGTGAATCTATCACTTCTACAGCGGCAGTCTGTCCTTTGCTTTCACAGGGAACTGCCAAGAGAGCAAGTAGGTAGCCCATAATCATAATTGACCGCTCCTGGTGGGAGTGAGTCGATAGGGCCAACCCCCTTAGGGGAGAAAGGGATAACAGGGCCCAATCAGCCCATGCCCCCTAATGTCCTGCTTTCATTGCGGCGGGATATAATGTACATTCCACACTTTCACTAGGGTTGGGAGACAAAAATCCACTTCTGGCAGCAAAGGAGACATATACAACCTCTACCTAATCTAATTTTATTCCCTTCAAATAAATATCAATATATATTTACAAATTAAATCAATTGAAACAGCACTGTCGGACTTATGGCAAAACAAAAAATATATTTTGGAGAGATTTTAATGGCCATCCATATCAGCCTTACAATGATTTTCCAATTTACAGTCTGTTCTTTGGGGGAAAAAAAAGAGACCCTCTTAGTCCATGAAAGGCAGGGAAATGGGAGGATAAGAGAGAAAAAGAAGAAAGGAGAAGACGAAAAAACAAAAGAAAAAGAATAAAGTTGAAACAAAAGTAGAACCAAAAATAGAAGAAAAACAGATAAACAAGAAGAAAAAGAAAGATAAAAATATGGAGAGTAAAGAGGAAAAGGGGAGGCTTCTTCCACAAGGGAAGACCCCATCTTCAGAGACCAAGTGTCCGAAGGTGACTCGCAAACACGGGATCTGCAGCCGCTGCTAGCGGCCCGCCTTCACACTAGCGTGAAGGTAAGCTGCCTGTCAGGACGGGGTAAACACAACATCAGAGTAGAGGCAGAGAAAGATCAGATTTCTGAGAATTCAGTTGTTGCTCTGATGGTGAGTGCAACGACCTCTACCTCAGAGGGGGTAAGGTTGGCCTCAGTGGTAAGACCATCCAAACGGTGATGGGAGCCGTGGATGACATAGGGCTTAAAGCCCGCAAACGTGTGGTGGTTGGGATGCTTCTGAGAAGAGGTCCATTCTGAACCGCTCATGAAAGAAACATCGCAGTGAACAGAAGGTTGGCGGATCTTTGCACGGCAGAAGGAGTCTTCTTCGTGGACCCCTATCGTACCTTTAGCGGTAGAGACAACCTCTACCAAAGGGATGGGGTACATCTCTCCTTTAAAGGGAAGGCCTTTCTCGCCAACCTAATTCAAGATGTCGTGGAATGCACCCAAAGAAGCGTTCGAAAAAGAGCGAAAGCGCATGTGTGCCAGCACGCCCGTGTCACTCCTGGAACGACCTTCTTGGAGGTCGTCAAAAAGGGTGTGACCACGAAAACAGAGAAGCCGGGAAACGGAAGAGCGTAGGGAGTCCTACACTAGGGGACTCCCTCAAAAGTTCTTCTGTTCAATGCGAGGTCAATCAGGAATAAGTTTCTTGAGCTCTGTGGCCTCGTAGTAACAGAGGAACCTGAGATGGTGGCCATAACGGAGTCGTGGATAAAAACCTCAAGCCAAGATTTTGAAGGTGAATTCACGATTCCCGGTTACCAGCTCTTCCTGAAAGATAGGCCAGACAGAGAGGGTGGCGGTGTGATGTTGTATGTCAAGGATACTCTCAACTCGACGGATTGCAACATCGTATCCAACCATGAACTACTAGGTATTAACCTAGAGATAGGTCCTGCCAAATACAGGACCCTGGTGCTTTATAGACCTCCTGCCCAACTCATTGAAAAGGAGAGAGATCTGTACCAGCTACTAGGAGAACTTGTCGAAGACAGAGTGTGTATCGTCATGGGTGATTTCAACACACAAGTTGACTAGGAAACCAGAGAACCCTGTGGCGAGAACGCACTACTCCTGGAGTTCGCGAACAACGAGTTCCTGACTCAATGGGTGAGAGAGCCAATGAGAGGAAACAATATCCTCGACTTGGTTTTCACCTCTGAGGATGACATTTTTGAGGACCTCTCTGTTGGCGAAGAGCTTGGTGGCAGTGACCACCGACTAATTAGATTTGTAGTCAAAGTCCCGAAGGCAGGGCCTGCAACTAGTAAATCGAGGAAACTCGATTTGAAAAGATCAGAGTTTGCAGGTCTTCGTGCTGGACTGACTGACGCGAGGCTAGAAGTGTGCGATGTTGTTGAAGACTCGTGGAACAGTTTCAAAACCACATTCATGAGTCTTCAATCGCGTTTCATCCCTCTGAAATGTCCCCGTCGGTCTTCTGTTCAACCAAAGTGGTTTAATCGAGAAATCGGCCAACTGCTTATGAAGAAGAGAACTGTGTACCGGCAATCGAAGATCTCGGGTGACTTTGACGAATACCGGAGGCTAGCCAGGAGAGTGAAGTCCAGCATAAGGGCGGCTAAGCGGTCTGAGGAACTCCGGGTGGCGAGACTCTGTAAAGAGAATCCCAAAGAGTTTTTTGGATATGTGAACAGCCGTAAACCAATCCGTCGAACGATTGGTCCTTTGGGAAATGAGGAGGGGGCATTAAAGCACTTAGATGCAGAAAATGCTAACCTCCTCAACGACTACTTCTCTTCAGTGTTTACTAATGACGTGTGACCTAATGACGAATAAGTCCCCTGCCCGGATGGGTTTCTACCTAAAGTGTTAAAAGAAGTGCGCGATCAAGTGTCACAACACCTGAGCGCAATCTTCAACATGTCAATCCGGACCGAATGCGTTCCTAGAGACTGGCGTGAAGCGGAGTTGACTCCTATCTTCAAGAAAGGAGACCAAAGCCAACCGTCAAACTACCAACCTATCAGTCTGACTTCGATAGTCGGTAAATTGATGGAAAGCATGATGGTGGACAAAATGATGTCGTATTTATAGTCAAACCTGCTACTGAGGAGTTCCCAGCATGGCTTCCGAAGGCAACGGTCATGCCTGACGAACCTTGTGGAATTCTTCCACTTCGTGTTCAGTGAGCACGATCGGGACAAGGCGGTGTATGTGGTGTACTTAGACTTTTAGAAAGCCTTTGATAAGGTACCACACTGCCACCTTCTCCAGAAAGTGCGAGCGCTGGGCATAGACGGAAAAGTAGCCGGCTGGATCGAGAACTGGCTAAGTGGCAGATGACAATGGGTGGTGGTGAATGGACAGGCTTCTGAGTGGGTGCCCCCAATCTCAGTATATCCTTAAGGGCACTGCTATTGAATCCACCGACACTGAGAAGGACTTGGGTGTAACAATCACTAGTGACCTCAAGTTTTCGAAACAGTGCATTGAGGCGGAGAAAAAGGCCCAAAGGATGCTAGGTTATATAAAGCGCCAGTTTGGATATTGGAACAAGGAGATTGTACTGTGTTTGTACAACTTACTTGTCCGACCGCACCTGGAGTATGCTGTACAATTTTGGAGTCCTTCATTTTGTAAGGACATCGCGAGATTGGAACGCGTACAAGCTAGTGCAACCAAGCTGATTCCCTCTATCAGACATAAAAGTTATGAGGATAGACTAAGGGAATTAGATCTGTTCTCGCTGGAAACCCGTAGACTGCGTGGTCAGCTCATCGAAGTTTTCAAAATACTTTGAGGGTTCGATAATGTTGACTACCGGGATATTTTCACACTGAGTGAGAACAGAACGCGCAATCACGGCATCAAACTTGAACTGAAGCGTTACAACCGCAATCTCTGGAAATTTTTTCACCTACAGTATCTGCGGTAAGTGGAACGCACTTCCAGTGGAAGTTGTCAACAGTGAATCTGTTGACCAGTTCTAGTCAAGACTAGACAAAGTCTTGAAAAGTGGCCATTTAGGGACGCAAAACAATTGAGCAGCCATGTGCCCACGCGATTGCTAGTCCAAAGGTACCCTCTTTGAATGGACCGTAAGGTCTCCTAGGGTACTTTCTTTCCTTGTAACTCCTTGTAACTGACTCTGGCTTCTGTTCGAGTGTCTCGGGGCACCCCCTTTACACAAGTGGGTGGGAAACTGGTGGAGCCAAATTGACCTAAATGTTCAGCAGCAGTGGTTATCCAATGTACGAGTGGAGGTAGGCCAGCCAAATCACCCAGAAAAACTGCTACTAAAGGATGGGCTGGGATGGAATACCAAACAAAGATTGGCGACTGCCACAATATAAATGGGCCTGGATAACAAAAAAAATTTCTTTGAGCCTTGGCAGGTGGGCTCCAGTTTAATATTTGAAATCTTTTTATTTACAATATTAATATCTCAAAGATTAATTTCAACAAAATATATCTCCTGCAACAAGAGGAAAAACTTTAGAAAACAATGATACAATAAAAGTAAATCTATACTCCTAATTGCTACCTACAGCCTAGTCTGTCCCACCCCCTCCTCCTTTCCTAGCAAAACGCACACTCTTCTATCATAAACAAAGAAAAGCAGGGTAAAATGACAGATTAAGGCAAAGTGGTGAAAAGTCCATAGTGGGCAAATATAACTCTCCATTCACATACCAGCTATCCACCACAGCATGCATGTTGAGTTTACAGAGGGTCAGTGTACCTGCCCCCATCTCCTTCCCAACAGATGCTAGTTTACTAGCATTAGACGAGAAAAAAGGAACCTTGAATGGGATCTGTGATGTCTTGGAGGCCCACTCCCTAAGATGGACATGGTCCTGGAGGTGACCCAGCCCCAGACAGTAGGATCTTGCATGTCATACCCAGGCTCAGTGACAAGCACCGAACCTGAGTCTGCCATTGTGCAAGCTTCTCCACAGATGGCTTGGCCCCTGAGGACTCAGAAGGAGAGGAGGGATCTCCTCCCCTGGCTGGTGCCCCTTTAACAGCCAAGACCTTCATTTCAGAGAAGGATCTTGCTGAGGTCGGTCCATCCGGCCTAAGGGCTCCTTCTGGTGGAGGAGAGAAGCGGGTTCATTCCCCACTCTCCTCTCCTAAAAAGAAAAGAAACCATAAGACAAAAAAGACTAAGGGCTTCTCACCCTCCCTGGGAGCCACAGGGACAGACAGGTCTGATTGTTTTTCATTTCTTTGATCAGGTGGGCAACTTGCTAACCTCACTCCATTTTAGGCAGTCCATTCCATCTTTTATTCATTTTCTTACTTGGCTTTGCATTTTTCCCCAAAATAGATTAGTACCCTGTTTGGAGATGTGATGGTCATAATTGAATTGATCAGTATGAATTAAATTTGACTAGATTTTATTGGGCATTAATGTATATATTGATGTTATTAATCTTTTATTAATATTCTGTACTTTTGAAATTTTAATGTAATATATATAATCTAATATGAAACTTGTTTTTTATAAGTTTATAACAATAATTTTTTGCTATCTAACAGTTTGTGTAGTATGTAAATGGAGATAGGCTCATCAAATGTGTCTGAAATTTCTATTTTCATTATAGTTGACCCTTTCCAAGAAAACTTAACTCAACGACAAATTGCCAATGCCAAGAAGAGAGCGTTGAAAGAAGAAGAAAAATTTAAGAAAAAACTCAGAGGGGAAAAAACTCATAAAGGTAGGAGTTTATTACTGATCATTTCTGAGTTGAGTTTTTTTTAAGTTTGCATTTTTTTAATCTTTGTTGACTTGTTCACAACAAATCTATTTTCTATTGAGTAAATATTGACTAATAAACAATTTTAAGGTAGTTTTTTTTTTGTAAAATCACATCTAAGGGTAATAAAAAACTTACATTGATCTAAATGTAAGATTTTAATTTTTTAGTAATTCGTTTCAGTTTGGATCTTTTCTAAAAAGTAATGTTACATAGACCTAGTTTATCTGTGCAAGTTTTGTACTGATCTCTGCTTCTTTTTTCTATGCCATGTAGACAATCATACCCTGCTTCTCTTTGTTGGATTGGGGCTCTTTTATGATTGAACGTAATGCATGAAATGCCTTTTTTGAGACTACTGATTTGTGGTACCATTTTACCGATTTCCTAATTGTTCCTTTTGTCCCAGTTTTCTTTTAAAAAAAAATTACAGCTTTGAAGTAGTATAATAATTATCTGTGAAGACATGGTGACCTTTCCCTAAATACTTTCCCTATCTCCTGACAACTATATTTTCTGTTTTTGAAAATTCATCTACAATTTCCATTACCTCAATATAGAACCTACTTTCTACTGCTACCCCATTTTCATCAAGTTTGAAGATCTTGATACCAAACCTCAATCAATTTTGTTTTTATATACTCTTGAAAGAGTAGTCTTCCTTTCTATAATAATATTCATCCAGGCTCAAATTCATAGAAGGATAATATTTTTCTTCTAAAGATTCTTCTAGCAATTGAAGGAAGTTCTCAAGCTTCTGAGTCATCCATCCTTCAAACATGCCTCAATTCATCCTATCCTTAAAAAAACACACCTTAACCCCTCTGAACCATTTAGCTATTGCCCTATCTCGCATCTTGCATTCCTCTCTAAGATCCTCGAGAGAGTGGTTTTCTCTCGCCTTAATGACCATATTTTTAACTACAATATCACTGAAATGTACCAATATGGGTTCAAAGTGAAGCACTCTGCTGAAACCTCTCCTCTGCTTTCAACACCATCGACCACACTGTCCTCCTTGATTGTCTTCAAACTTTCCTTGGTCTCTCGGGCACTTGCTTGGTTCCACTCATACCTCTCCTCCTGCACTCAGTCAGTCGTACTCAATAACCTCTCCTCCAAGCCCGCGCCCATTTATTTTGGGAGGCCTCAGGGCTCAGTCCTTGGTCCCCTCCTCTTTCGCTTCTACTTACTTCCTCTTGGTTCTCTTCTTCACAATTTGGGCCTGTCCTTCCACCTCTATGCTGATGACACTCAGATATACCTTTCCTCATCCCCTGTGTCCTTCACTCAATCAATTACTAAGCTCCTTTCAGCCTACACCTCCATAAACAAATGGCTGTCTGCCAACTCTCTCAAACTTAACCACGATAAAACTGAAGTTCTCCTTGTTGGTACCGCTTTGATGGTGGATAAACCTAAAGCTCTCTTCCCCTCCCTTAACCTTGGGGAAACCAAGGTCACCTCTGTTACCA
This sequence comes from Ceratothoa steindachneri, assembly GCA_963969495.1. Lineage (NCBI taxonomy): Eukaryota > Metazoa > Arthropoda > Malacostraca > Isopoda > Cymothoidae > Ceratothoa > Ceratothoa steindachneri. The sequence goes on along the minus strand of OZ018324.1, from coordinate 135,001,370 downwards.
TCAATAATCTTTGTGTTATTTTTGACAAGCAACTCTCGTTTAAACCACATCCATCATATCTGTAAGTCTTCCCTCATTTCCTCCGCAACTTTTCATGTGTTCGATCCCATTTTGATCGACGAAGCCTTGAGACTGCTATTCATGCCTTTGTTACCTCATGCTTAGACTATTGCAATTCTCTTTTAGTGAATCTCCCTTCTTTATCACTTCGCCCCCTACAACTAGTTCAAAACTATGCTGCCCCGCTCCTCCGCTGCCCCCGGTTCTCTCCCTTGATGCCTCTGTTACAGGAGCTACACTGGTTACCTATTCGCTTCTGTACCCACTATAAAATTCTTCTCATCACCTACAAGGAGCTAAACTTTGAGGCTCCACCTTATCTTTCATCTGCCCTCTCCTGTAATCAAACTCCTTGGGCGCTCCAGACTAACCTCGCTCCCATCCTGAACACTCCTCATTCTGTCCTCTGTTCGATGGGTGACCGTTCCTTCTCAGTTTGTGCTTCTAGACTGGAATGCTCCTCCTGTCGAAGTCCGATCCTCTCCCTCCCTTGCTACTTTTAAATGTCTCCTGAAGACTCATCTCTTCAAAATTGCCTTCTCTTCCCTGTAAACTTTCTCTACACTCATTACACAACCTGCACTCTGTGAGGGCTAACAGCCCTGAAGGGTGCATTATAAATACTTATTATTATCTGAATGATGGTCATGGTGGTGTTGCAGTGTCAGAAAAATGTCACAATGCTAAAACATTGCAAAAGCATTCATTTTTCATGACAGATGAAAAATCAGTGGCAATGGTTTCCTCTTTTGACCAATAACTATTTATTTTAGGTTTTTGAAGAAGGCACATCTGTAACAACTCATGTTTATGATCAATGGGGAAGGCACAGCTATTTCTTTTAAAACTATTTATAATGCAAAAATGCTCAGTTACCAACTGAGTTGCAATTAGTCACTAGATAATTAAAAAAAAAAATTCACGAACAAATTGGTTCATCTAAGAGGCATGAGTGTTTTGAAGAAATATAATTATAGGTGGGGATTTCAAGCACATGTTCTTCATGACCAGTTTTGATGGGTGAAGAGATCAACCACACACAGCAAAAGGGCTAATGTTGGCACAAATTAGGTTACTATTTTTAACTATACACTACCCTTTTTTTCTCTTGTTTTTTTTGCCGAGAAGTATCAGTTTTCATGAATGTGTACATTTCTCACACTTTGAAATTAATACTTGCTTTGTATTGAAGCCTCAGCCTTGAGTGTTTAGAGATGTGGTTTTGCTCCTGCAGTCTTTGTTCTCTCTTGCCTATCTTTTTCTTCATATTTGTCTATCTCCTTATTCATCCCCTACCTGTACTGTAAGCATTGTGTCAGGTGTAACATCCAAAACCACCCTGCAGCTGGCATTGGAAGGAGTTATGCCCCCTCCCTGCCATGATGCCCAAAAGGAGATCTCCCTCATTTGTGTAAAACAAGGGCCGGTCCTTGGAGAGTTTCATTCCTACCAGTACCAAGTGCTTCAAGTAGTTTTTTCCCCATAAGGGGCGCGGCGATTTGCCATCCTGGCCGCCGTGCTGATGCGACTCAGCACCCCGTCCGGCCCCTCTCTTCCTTCCTTCAAAACACTTGTTTCCTCTCTTTTCATACAACCTCTCCCACAACTTTCTCTGGTCAGCCTCTAATTTCACAGGGTAGATGCTGACCTTCTTCTCGGCCAACCGTCCTGGATCGGGGCTGAGGGGGGAGGGGCCAATGTTCCCTAACCCCTGAGCTCCGGTCTGGGGTGGCTGGTTTTTAACAACCAGCTTCAAATCCCCACCCATACCTTCCTCACATCCATTTTCCTCTCCTCTTCACATTCAATCTTTATTACGCTGTGTCTAAGGTGGAGCCGCCATGCCGATGAACTGCCAGGCCACCAGGCGGGAGGGGTGTTCTTAAATGGCGGCGCCTGGCTCTGCCGGGCTTGTAAGCACCTCTCGTAGTGCGGGCTACTGCAAGAGGTGATGCGTGATTGCATCCCGTGTTAAAAAGAGGGTCACCATGCCCAATGATGAGTATAAAAAAAACCCCAACCCCCAACTTCCCTTATAACATCGACAGAGCCGCCCTTGGGCAGCTCCAGCAAAAAAATGGAGGTCAGCCCCCCTGTGCTTGCTCAGGGGACCCTCCATATATCTCTAACCGGAGAGAAGGCTTACTCCTCTCCTTCGCTTACGGGTGTAGGGGACTCCCCCTCACCCCCTTCTCTGGAGGTGCTTTCGGGCGCCTCCCTTTTACCAGCGGCAGTCTCCTCTGTTCTTTCCAAGGGGACTACCAAGAAAGCCAGCCGCTCCACATCGAAGCGGCTCGGTAGGGCAAACCCCCTTAGGGGGGAGAGGGAAGCCAGGCCCCTTCGGTCGCTTCCATCAAAAGACCTGCTGGCAAGAATACTGAACCTTGCCGGGGTCAAGGCCCATGCCTCCCCAAAGAAGACTAGTGACGATACTGCCAACGGGACCTGCGATGTCTTGGGGGGGGGATGGCCAACTGGAGGCCCACCCTGACAGACATGGTCCTTGAGGAAACCCAGCCTCAGACGGTAGGGCCTTCCATAGGGAGGAATCCTGGCTCGGCGCCAAGCACCGAACCCGAATCCGCCCCGATGCAAGGTCCTCCTCAAACGGCTGTGGTTTCCGAAGCAGTACGAGGAGGGGAGGGATCTCCTCCATCTGGTGCCCCCACGACTACCAGGACCTTCTCCATTTCGGAGAATGACCTGGCTGAGGCTGGTCCATCTGGCCTGGAGGCTTCTTCCAGCGGAGGTGAGAAGCGGTTTCATTCCCTGCCCTCCTCTCCAAAAAAGAAAAAGACTAAAAAGACAAAAATGACTCGGGGCTCCTTTCCATCCGCGGGGGCTGCAGGGACGGATGGGTCTGCTGCCACTCTGGCAAATGACCAAGCCAAGATCGGCACATCCGCCCCCTCTCCCCCCCGGTTGCGGAGCCCCTGACTAAGAACAAAAGTGCACAGGGCGGAGCCTCAATGACATCGGGGCCCCTCATTCAGAGGTTACCTGGCGTTTTTGAGCCCGCTGGCTTCAAACGCTTCCTCGTTATTCGCTTCTCTGATGGCACCATGTTGTCCCAAGGGCAACATGATCCATCAGAGGAGAGGATTAGCTAGTGCAATTGGTAGAGAGCCAAAGGTGACCTGTTTCTCGGATGGGAGCCTTCTGGCAAATGCGGCGAATCCCGCCGAGGCGGCCAAGATAAGTGCTCTTCGGACACTTGATGGCACCCCAGTGAGTGTGACTCCGCACTCTACCATGAACTTTGTGAAAGGAGTAGTTTATGCGAGGGAACTCGTTGACTACTCCATTGAGGACATCACCCTAGAGCTGGCCGACCATGGGGCGGTCAAGGTCGAACGTGTGATGAGAAAACAGGGAGGGACCTCGAGACCCACCCCTACACTCTTCGTCACGTTCGACTGTGACAAGCTCCCTGAGTCGGTGCGTGCCGGTTGGTACCGCTACCGCGTGAAGGCATTCGTGCCACTGCCGCGGCGGTGCTATTACTGTCACTGCTTTGGCCATACGAATCGCTCATGTAGACGTGCAAAGTCGGGGTCACCCGAAGACAGTGTAAATTGCTCCAAGGTCGCACACGATAAGTCCAAATCATGTGTGGCCAAGTGTGTCAATTGCGGAGAGCCGCACCCTGCTTCTTCGAAGCAATGTGGTGCATATCTCTTTGAGAAGGAAATCCTGACCATTCAGGCCCAGGATCAACTCTCATTCCGCGAGGCTAAGGACTTGGTCCTGGCGCGCCCGGCTCTGCCTGGGACGTCATATGCCTCAATAGCTAGAAAGGCACCCTCTGCTCCTGGCCCATCCAGGCCAACGAGCACGGTTGTTTCTGCGCCCATTCAGAGCTCTTCTGCGAACTCTACCCAACCTGGGCGCTCCCCTGGTAAAGCTGGCGGCAAAAAGGGTTCATACCCAGCCCCGGTTAAAACCAGGGCTCCCCCCTCTTCCCCCAGCGTGACCGTTTCCCGTAAGGCGAAACGGCCACGCGCCTCCACCGAGTCGTTAGACTCATAGCAGGCAACACCCCTGAAGATGGTCGCTAGGCCATCTTCTGGGGTTCCTAAAGCTGTTCCCCAAAAGGGGGACAGCAACAAAGGAGCTTCGGCTCCTTCGCCCACGCCCCGAGGTGTTACGAGTGGCTCGGAGACGGTGGTTCTTCGAAAAGAGGGCCCCCCGCCTCCGAAGCCGCAACGCCCGCCTAAGGTTTCGAGGCGGAGGGAGGAAAAGACTCGCATGTCGAGCCCAACCTCCCCCAATAAGTCCTCGAAGGCGACAGTGCCTTCAGCGCTTTGTCCGGCCAACAGCGCCCGGGGTTCTGCCCCCGGGAATCGTACAGCGATTCCCGTGCTAGGCCTGGAGGGCATATTCCTTCAATGGAATTGCCGTGGACTCCGGGCCAACTGGGAGGAGCTGCGGAGGCTCGTCTCGTCCCGTTTCCCGTTAGCCATCTTTTTGCAGGAGACCATGCTAGGCGCGTGCCCCCTGCCCGCCCTCCCGGGGTATAAGGGTCTTCCGACCCCACCACCGTGGGATAGCCGTCTGGGGGATGCGCAGTTTACACCCGGCATGATGTCTCCGTTCTTCCTTTCTCTTTATATACCCCCTTCAAGGCAGTGGCTGTGCAGCTGCACCTGGATAGGAGGTATACTATCATTTCCTCGTACATTCCACCGTCAGCTGACTTCGACGCGGGGGACTTCCGCCGCGTCGTGGCATGGTTGGCGAGGCCCTATCTCTTGCTTGGAGTTCTGAACGGCAGGCATCCTCTCTGGGGAGATTACTCCATAAATCCCAGGGGACAAGTCCTTGCCGATCTGATCGAAGAGCTTGAGATGGGTATCCTAAACGTGGATGAGTTTACGCATCACTGTCCGAGAACCGCTTCATTTTCTTGCCTTGACCTATCTTTGTGCTCTTCGGATGCACAGCCTGATTTTGATTGGGGGGTGGTCGATGAGCTCCATGGTAGTGATCACTTTCCAATTTAAATATCATTTTATGGGCAACTGCCGCCTGAGAGACCACCTCGGTGGTGCTTGGCGCGGGTGCGGTGGCCTGCATTTCAGGAAATGACTTCTCTATCTCAGACGAGGAGTTTAGGTCGGTAGATGAGGCCGTTGAGTTCTTCTCCTGCAACCTCATCGCCGTGGCCCTGACTACTATTCCTAGCACGTCTGGCTGTTTTGCACGCCGACCACTCCCATGGTGGTCGGCCGAGTGTGAGACGGCCCTCAAACAGAAGCGTTATGCCTACATGCGCTATAAGCGCCGCCCGAACGATTTCACTGTCGCAGAATTTCGTCGGGCTAGGGCTAGGTTCCGGTATATTTCGAAGCACGCCCGCCGCTCTTCTTGGCGGGCATACGTGTCTTCACTTAACGGGAAGACCCCTTTAGCTGAGATGTGGAAGCGAGTCAAAAGGATTCGGGGCAAGTTCTCGCAGGACCCCCCTCCCGTTCTCCAGGAGAATGGGACCGCAATCTCGGACCCCGCGTCCGTGGCGGAATCCTTAGCGACCGCTTTTTCCGCATTCTCTAGCCGTGATGCTGCTCCGCCAGCATTCAATGCACGTCGTGATGTCGCGGAAGGCCGCCGGCTGGACTTTACCTCCAGAGGCGGAGAACCCTTCAACGACAAGTTTACTGTAAGTGAGTTGCGTTCCGCTCTCGCATCGTGCGCGGACACCGCCCATGGTCCGGACGATGTCCCGTACGCCATGCTTCGACACCTGGGTGAGCGAGGCATGGCTTTTCTGTTAGATTTGTTCAACAGGATTTGGGTGGAAGGTCTTCTCCCAGACTCCTGGCGAATCGCTACTATGCTCGCCTTTTGCAAACCGGGGAGAGATCACTCTACTCCGACCGGTTTCCGCCCAATCTCTCTAACCTCTTGCGTGTGCAAGTTGATGGAGAAATTGGTAAATGTTTGATTAGACTTTTTCCTGGACAGCGGAGGCCATCTGTCTTCAGCACAGTGCGGCTTCCGCAAGTTCCACTCCACGTCGGATGCTCTGCTCCGACTGGAAAATGCCGTCTGCGAGGCTTTCCTTCGTAGGCAGCACTACGCCACGGTGTTTTTCGATCTGGAGAAGGCCTATGATACCGCATGGCGATACGGTATCATGGAGACTCTCCACACGATGGGGGCGAGGGGACGCCTCCCAATGTTTATATCTGAATTTTTGCGAGATCGTCGATTCCGCGTACGGGTGGGGGGAGCCCTCTCCGGCCCAAAGGAGCAGGAAGAGGGTGTCCCACAGCGAAATGTCCTCAGTGTCACACTCTTTGCCCTGAGCATCAACGGCATCACCTCGGTGCTGCCGGAAGATGTTCTCGCTACGCTCTACGTGGACGACCTTTCGATCTCCTTTGGCGCGGCCCAGATACCAACTCTGGAGCGTCGACTCCAACAGGCATTGAACCCCGTCTCTCGCTATGCTGAAGCGCACAGGTTTCGGTTTTCTTTGGCCAAGACTAAGGTGGTGCACTTCTACCGCCATCCACGGCTTCACCCCGATCCAGATTTGTTTCTTAATGGGGTGCGCCTGGATGTGGTTGAGTCGCACCGTTTCCTTGGTCTTGTATTCGACCAACGCCTCACCTGGGAGGCTCATATTTGCAGCCTTAGGGTCTCTTGTACCCGCGCCATGGACATTCTCCGTTTCATGACGTTCAGCGCTTGGGGCGCTGATATAGCTACTGCCCTACTTTTTTATCGATCCTTTGTTCGCTCTAAGCTCGACTACGGATGCGAGTTTTATGCATCCTCAGCCAAGCATTTATTGCGGAAGGTGGATTCGATCTACCACACCGGCCTTCGCCTTGCGACCGATGCCTCCCGCACTTTCCCCATTGATCGCCTGTTGGTCGATGCTGGGGAGATGCCACTCACTCTGCGCTGCGTGCAGTGCATCACTCGCCTGTATGCGCGAGTCCGGTGCCTTCCTCAGTCGCCAACAGCTCTCACTGCATCCGCAGATGATCTCTATGGTGCCTATGCCGCCGAGAGACACCAGTCATACACTAAGCCCTTTGGGTTTAGGGCCAGGAAACTCCTTCGAGAGGTAGATATAGCTCTCGGGCCGGTGGCGCCCCTGGTTCTGCCCAGGACGCCACCCTGGAGGGTACCATATTTGTCTATTTGTCACCATGCCTCTGCTCCCAAAGCTTGTACTGCGCCGAGAGTATTGCGTTTGACCTTTTTGGAGCACATATCGTGTCACGCTGGAACCGTTCCAGTGTATATGGATGGCTCCAAGTCCCAAGAGGGGGTCGGCTTCCACGCCGTATCCCCTCTGTTTGAAGTCAGCGGGGCTCTACCAGGTGCTGCGTCTGTCTTCTAGCCCGAGCTGGTGGCAATACACCACTCGGTACGGGAGATTACGCGACGTTTCTGGTTCGGAGACCGGATTGTGATCTATAGCGACTCACAAAGTGCCCTGAGTGCTCTCGAGGCATTGGAATCTCTGCATCCCCTGGTTTGTGATATCCGTGACGCCACGGTTTTGGCGAGCCGGGCAGAAGTCGAGATTATCTTCTGCATGGTTCCTGGACATGTAGGAATGAGGGCGCCAAAGAGTCCGCAAGGACTCTGTGACCGGACCAGCGTTTCGCTCTTCCTCACACTGACTACATGGCAGGAATACGGGCAGCTCTTCGGACTGCTTGGCAAAGAAGATGGGAGACAGTCGAAGGGAACTTAAAGTTGCGTGCCATTGCGCCGCGACTGTTCCCATGGACCTATCCCCTAATGCCGTGGCGGCTTCAGGTTTCTTTCTGTCGTCTCCGAATCGGACACACTCGTGTGACGCATCGCTATTTGATGGAGCGCTCGCCTGCGCCCTATTGCAACGACTGCGTTGTCCCCCAGACTGTTCGGCACATTCTCGTCGAATGTCTGGGTGATCTTCGTGCACGATACCTGTCCCGGTACCGGGATGGGCGGGGTCGCTACCGCCTGTCCCTTGTACTTGGGCAGATTCGTGCACATTGACTTGTTGACTTCTTGGGGGAGGCCGGCCTTCTCCCTATTATTTAAGCAAGGTTTTTTTTTGTTTTGTTTTGTTTTTGTTTTTTTTGTTTTTCCTTTAGTTGCATGCTCCTGCGCTCCGGGGGACCTCTCCCCTACGCACCAGCTTGCTTCCTTTCCCCCTTTTTGGGGTGTTGTTTTTTTTCTCTTTAATTTTATTTTAAAGTAGCCTAGAACTAGGCCAGTTTTAATACGGTGACTAATGCCCAAGTAGGCAGTCGCCAGATGAGCTTTTAAAAAAAAAAAATCAAGTAGTTTTTTGATTTCTCACCTATATACCTCCTGCACCCTTTCACCTCTTCTTCTCAACCTTTTTAACAAACCTTTCTTGTAAACTGTCAAAGTGATTGTACTATTTAGTACTGTCATTTGATGATTGATGGTATATTTTTGTTAGTAGTGATCCTACATTTTATGGCTCTATCAACCCTTGGATTTATGGTTTCAATCTCTACTTTCTACCCTCTTTTTCTTGTTTAATCCCTCTCACACATCCACACCTCTCTAGGTTTGTCATTTATAGATTCTCTATCAGTGGGAGAAAGATCTTGGTTATCTGGACACCTCTCATTTCAGGCAAAAAGCCTGCCAAACGTGAAGATTCAGATGATGAAGAAGGCCTCTTTTTCACAAAGCCTGAATCGAAAGATGAACCTGAGGAAAATGGAGATGATGAAAAGAAAGATGAATCAGATTTTGAGCAGGAAAGTGTTGGTTCCTCAAGTGAAGAAGATGAATATTCCGATCTGGAGGAACAATCCAAAGCACTAGAAAGAAGACAAAAAAGAGTAGAGTGAGTGTTATAATTTATCACCTAATTTTATAGCAATGTTTTATCTACTATCAAATAATCCTTTTATTCTATTTCAAATTGGTGTGTATTTTTTTTATCCTGTAGAACTCAACTGGACACCTAAGCCATCTTTTTCACATCCTTTGAAATGATTAATTTCATCATTATCATCTTCAACTGCCTAGATGTCACTTCTGGGATGACTGGGCCGACTTCATAACAGGTCCATCCATTAATGTCATTGCGTATTGCCCTCAGAGAAATAAAATATTTGGATGCATAGCATCCGAGGCTGGTTGTTCCTATCATGGCTTAGGTGTCTTTTGTGCCACCTGTTGGAAGATGGTATGGGTATTCTTCCTTCCCCATATACACGCTGCATACAATAAGTAGTTTATTTTTTAATCCCTTCCTATTTTTTAGATTGGCGAGTAAACTAGAAATGCAAGACACTGCTCATAAATCTGCAATGGAGATTCCTTCATTAGATGAAGTTCTAACAGAGATTAAGGAAAATCCTGACATACAAATTATTTCTAACAGAATAAAGAATGTGGTCTTCATCTTGCAAAACTTTAAGTAAGGTTTCCACTTGTCTTCTTTATTGTGAAACTAGCTGAAATTACCCACCCAAGGGGGTCCAATAATTTTCTTAAAACATTATTGCTACCTGCCAAAATAGCTCTCTCCCTTCTTCTCCCCCTATCTCTGTCTTTCCCCTTCCTCACACTCCTTCTTTCCTTCCCCTTCCCCCTCCTTATTCTTTCCCTTTATCCTCCTCCCCCCTAGGATTTAAGAAATCCCCAGAAACCCATTGGGTGCATAAGAAACCAACTCAGTTCTGAGAAACTGGCAATGGGTATAAAAAAACCCTTATTATATCTAAGAACCAAGTGGGGGTTTAAGAAACCTCAAAATGTGACATACAAACAGAACTTGCATTTTCTATATACATATATAGTTGCAGGACTTTTGACAGTTTATAGCATGTGTCCCTTTCATCTTGAGGGAACTGGCTTGATTGGAGAGTAGGGTTTGGTTCATAAGCATTGTGCACCTTTTGGACTTTAACATCTTAGGTAGTTTCCTACCATAACTTCACTACTTTATATTTTCAAAGAAGTTTGTGCTTCTTTATCACCCAGTGGCCAATAAAAAAAATAAAATAAAGCTGAAAGAAACGTGTAACAAACATATCCTTTTAGTACAAGGATGTGCATAAATACATACAGGTTGGGCAAAGGAGAAGGAGAGAAGTTGAGTATGATTGATCTATGTCTAATTGGGGGGGGGGGGGGGGAAGTAGCTCCTAAGTGCTGTCTATACAGGTCAATATGCATTTTATTTTGTTCTTTTCAGGGAAAGAAGAGATGTCTCTCGTAGTAAATCAGAGTACCTATCAATTTTGGAGGCTGACCTGTGTGCTTTTTATTCCTACAATGAATTTCTCATGCATAAGTTGATAGAACAATTTCCACTCTCAGATTTAATTGACTTCCTAGAGGCCAATGAAGCACCAAGACCAGTCACATTGAGAACAAATACCCTGAAGGTTTGAAACTTTTATCCCATTAATATATATTGCCATAGGAATGGAGAATTCTGTTTACTTTAGTATTTGACCCTCATACCCCAGATTATACACCACATTTTGTTTGAATGTCAGTCTGGAGGAACTCTGCATTGTCCCTCCCCTGTCCCTTTACTCCGTCACTTCCTTAGTTTACTTCATTCAAACCCTGACGTGATCTGGAAGGCTGCTCTAGACTTTTGGACTTCTCCAGAGGTGTCCAAGAAAGTTTATATTGATAGTGGTTCTGAGATGCTCAAGATGGGGGCACGGGAGCATGAGATGGGCAGTGTTTTCAGGTTGCAGTAGGGGGAGGGGGGTTCTAATGTTTTTTTATTCATGTTGGGTTTGATGGTGTCCTGATTGTAGGTGGATCAGTGAGATTGTTTCAATGATCTAGGGTTGCTTCAGATTGGTGAAGTTCAGTAAGGGGGCTTTGGAGTAGGCCGTTTTGTGGCTGGCTTTGAAGTGCTAGGTGGCTAAAGTGGTTGTGTATGTGTTCTAGTTCAGTGGGACTGGGGGAACTTAGTTATTATTTTGATGGCAGTGCAGGTTTGAGAATTGGAGGATTTTTTTCAGTGTGGTGGTTTTTATGCAGCCAGGTGCAATGCAAAAAGCATTCACTATTTGTATTGTGTCTGTTAACATGGTACTACAATGAGCAAGATAACAGCTTGTCCCAGCTCTTGGGCTCAGTTTCATGCACATCAAAGGATTCAAGGCAAGTGGAGAAGACCTGTACAGTAAGCCTTGAAGGAATCCCCCTCAGATCCTTCAAATTATACCTACAGAGCATTTTCCTGCAATGGAAATGTAGACTGCTAATTGAGGGAGCTATTTGTCTTCAGGAGTATAAGGGTTTTGCAACCCCACCCTCACAGAATAAGACCTGATTAGAGATTGGTGTTGTAAATGTGGAAGAGTTTATGCATCATTGTCTGAGAACTGCTTTATTACCTTATCTTGATCTCTTCCTTAGCTTATTTGATACATAGCCTGATTTTTGATGGGAGATATTCTTAACTTTAAGGTAGCGATCATCACTTTTGTATCAAAATATCACTTTCTGCACCACTGATAGATGAGAACACCCCTCAGTGGTGCTTGGAGTAGACACAAGCCTTCATTTCTGGAAATAACTGATTTCTCTATCACAGTCAAAGAGTTTAGGTCGGTTGATGAAGCCAATCAGTTCAATGGTGACCTCATCTCTATTGTGAAGATGAGGAAGCAATTAAAGTTTTTCAAAAATAAATGTTAATTGAAGTAAATATGTCATTCATTAAAAATAACTATAAAATTGTAAGCTACTTACTTTATTTAAATGTTATTTTTTTAAAACTTTATTTAAATTTTAAAATCTCTTCTCTAAGTATGCACAATCAGCTAGCCAAGATGTTCCATCCTATTTGCCTACATTGTATTTGTGAGTGCAACAGTTTTGGATGACATCTAGTGTTGGCGTAGGCTAACCTGTTTTAATAATTTTTTCTCTTCCATTATAAGTCATCGCACTGAACTTCCTTTTTAAAATTTTCCAATAATGCAATCGCATTTTCTCCCAACTTTATTTGCATCCATTTTGTTTAAAAGGGGGTTATCACTTAAAAAAAAAATGAATAAACATACACCACACTTATATAAGCACTGCCTCAGGGCTACTGAACTCAAAGATATGAAGGGTGACTATGTCCTATGATAGGCCCACCAGAATCCCAGAAATATTAATAAAATGCTTAAGATATAAGAGTTTAACCATACTAGAGTTTTTGCTATTTAGCTGCTTTTATTTCTCACAACCAGTATTTAAATATAGCCTAAAAATTTGTTTAGGCTTCAGAGCATAATAATAGTTACAGCAATGTGTCTTAAACATTTTGTTGCTTTGTCCTAGATTCTGACAACCCGGTAGAGTTGCCAGATGCAAGCTGATAACTGCAAAGCTAAATTTGCTTCATTTTCTGTATACAAATAGGTTATTTTTTTCTTAATTCTAACACAGCATTGAAATATCTAGATAAAAATCATAAAAACTAATGACTATATATTATTGCTAAGAAAGGCAAACACATCTTTTGAACTATTCATTCCAAATCACCAAAAAGCAGAACTATTATTGAAATTAAGAGAGAGAGAGAGAGAAAGAAAGAGTAGAAATCTCTCGAAAAGGATGCATTTCTTCACTTGCAGTCGATTGAAAGTGAATGGTACAGTATGGTGTATACAAGTATAGGCAAGCATAAATGTGAGAATAAAATTTATTCTGCTGTCACATTAATTGTTGGGGGTGTAAGTTCTTTTTCTTTTCTTCTTAAATAGGGAAAGCATTGCTTCCATTGACTGCACGCCACTGGTGCTTACTACTGTCCATTCCCCACATGTATGGCCGTTTTCTATTCTGTCTACTTCATTGGTGTTTAGCTAAGTGTGAGATCACTCTTAAAAAGAAAGGGTATGCCAACATGCGCTATAAGTGCTACCCATACGATTTCGCTGTTGATTAAGTTCGTCTAGCAAGACTTAGGTTCTGTTATGTTTTGAAGCATGCATATCTCTTCTTGATGGGCATGGTCCCTTCACTCAACTGAAAAACCTTTTGTATAGATGTGGAAGCAAAGAGTCTAAAGGATTTGGGCAAGTTCTTGTGAGATAGTCTTCCTTGAAGATGGGACTGCAATCTTGCACCTTCTGTCTGTAGCTGCTTTCTCAACATTCTCTACCAGGATGCTGCTCTACTAACATTTATTGCATATTGCAAGCTCACTGAACTTTGCCCAAAGAGGCAGGGAACAAGCCATTGACATGTTTATGCCTAGTGAGTTAGTTGTTTCACTCAACTAACTGCCTATGCTCTAAGATGATATCTTGTATGCTATGCTTCAACACCTGGGAGAGTGAGTCATGCAAGTTGATAGAGAAATTGGTTACCTTATTTCCTGGACACTGAGCCCCACCTGTCTCCTGCACAGTGCAGCTTCCACAAGTTCCACTCTGCATCGGATGCTCTGCTCCGGCTGGAAAAGGGTACCATTGAAGCCTTATTTTGCAGCCAGCATTTCATTAGTTTTTTTAATATCTTTAGACCTATGCTACTGCATGGTGATATAGTATCATGGAGACCCGGCACACCATGAGGTCAAGGGAATGCCCCCCAATATTCATATGTCCTGCTTGATTGGCAAATCTACGTATGGGTGAGGGTGAGCACTCTGGCCCTATAGGAAAGGAAGAGGGCATCCTGTAGGAAGTCTCACTCTGCCTTGAGTATCATTGGTACAGTGTGACCAGAAAATTTTTCCATCTTTAATTGCTTATTACTCAGTCATTATTACAGCAAGGCTGGGCGGAGCAAAGGTGTGCGAACCGCTGGAAACTTTGATTCAGTCACAAATCAGCTTGAAAGAAACAACAATAAATCAGACTAGTATGAGCTGTGGTTGGAATCAAACTGGAGAGCAGTCAGAAAAAGTCTCGTTGGATTTGAGAATGAAGTCATTCAAAACTATGCAACAGCTTAGCAAAAAAGACTACCAGTATCGTTTGATGTTTTGTGAACTCATTGAAAATAATAATTGAACAAAACCAGATAAGATTAAGTGACGTAATATTCAGTGATGAATGCCACATTTATCTTATGGGATCATCAACAGACAGAATTGCCAGTGCTGGTCACAAAATAAACCGAATGTACACTTAGAGAAACCTCTGCATTCACCAAAAGTTTCTCTCTGGTGTGGTTTGAGTAGGTTTTATTCAGCTTTTTTTTGTTGACCCAGAGACAAGGTGGCCGCTTTTAGTAACTTCAGAAAGATATGTAAAAATGCTGGACACTGCTATTGAACAAGATAACTGCCGTAACAAATGGTTTTGGCAAGATGGAGCAACAGCCCATACAAGTAGATTTATTTTAGCAAAAATTCATTTCTCATTGCTCGCAGTTTCCCTGGCCCGTAGATCTCCTGATCTATCACCTATTGAGGTTAAGAGTGTTCAGTACATTAAATGCAGCACTTTTAAAAGTGTATAAATTCCTTTCCCATTGTGTGAAATGTAAGAATTTCCTGGGATGTCACTTTTTACATATATAGAATCTAATAAAACTTAAAACATTCTTTCTAATTATTTTATTTCATTTGCAAAGCTGTAATGATGACTCAGTATTAAACAATTAAAAACAGGGTCTTTTTTGTATCTCACTATATCACATCGATGCTATTGGAAGCTGTTCTTGGTATGCTCTTCATAGATGACCTTTCCATCTCTTTTGGTGTGCCTCAGATGCCAACTCTGGAGCATTGAACCACATCTCTCTTTATGCTGAGGTGCACAGGTTTGAGTTTTCCTTGGCCAAGGCTAAGGTGCTGCACCTCTGTCACCCACAGCTCGATCCCAAACTGGACTTGTTCTTAAACAGGGCCTGCCTAGATGTGGTAGAGGTGTATCATTTCTTGCATTTTTCTGTTTTACTGATAAGTTAGTCTAAAAATAGGCTACCATAAATAATTTTAGCTAATATGCCAGATGTGTCCTTAAAAAAAGGTTTCTCTGCCCATGACTAAGGTGGTGCACTTCTTTCACCATCCATAGCTTCACTCTGACCTGGACTTTTTCATAAAAATGGTTTAACTAAATGTGGTAGAATTGCACATTTCCTTTGTGTTGTTTTTCACCAGTACCTCATTTGGGAGGCATATATTTTGAGCCTAGGGGACTCTTGTACCTAATCCCAGTACATTCTTTGTTCTGTGATGCTCAGCAGTTGGGTGTGTATGTGTGAGGGCAAGCACAGAGCAGGGTTCATTCGGTGCTTTGTTGGGTTTGAGAATGGGAATAATCTTAGCTCTTTTCCAGATGCTAGCGATAGTGTTGTGTAGTGACTACCATTAATCCCTCTTACTCTTACTTTACATCTACCCTTCCACTTTGTATCCCCTTCAAGTTGTCCATTTGCTCTGCTCTCAACCTCCATTTTCATCTACCCTTCCACTTTGTATCCCCTTCAAGTTGTCCATTTGCTCTGCTCTCAACCTCCATTTTCCCCTTATTTTAGTCAACATCTCATTATTACATAAAGCCATTTATCCATTCTTCGACCAATCCATAGCTTCAATCATCGCTGCACAATCACCTCATCACCCGCATCACACACCCATTTATTTTAAAATCGTTTTAAACTCTATAAAACTAAAAATATGGCACAATCACTCTGCAGTGAGCGCCAAGGGACTTGTGTTTAATCCATCCATCCATCCATTTTCCCCTTCTAATGTTTTCAATGTGTGCATTTCTGAAATAAGTGTTTCCATTTGAGGAAGCTTTCATTGGAAGCAGCTCCCCAGTCAAGTTACCCCTATCTGGGTTTGTTTTCCTTTTACAACATACAATAAAAACTGTATGGAGATTGTTTAGGGGTAGGGAAGGTATTGTAGTGTTGCAATAAAGATATTTATTTCAGACAACAAGAAATAACCTAAGTGAAGCTCTAATTCGTCAAGGGGTGAATTTAGATGTAATTTCATGGTCAAAAGTTGGTTGCGTGGTCTATAATTCTGGTTCAGTATCCATTGGTGCCACACCTGAATACCTTGCAGGTCATTATATGTTACAAGTAAGTTTATCCCCTATTTTTTTTTGTTATATCATAATAACTAAAAGGTCTCACTCTATTAGGTGTACATTAATTTCTTCCTTGTTGCTTTTGCTTGGCTCCAGGATGGCAATCTCCTTTCACTTACTCCCAGAAGGGCCAGCTCAATTAATGTATTCTCAAGATGGCTAGCTCCTTTAATTTGCTCCAAGGATGGCCATCTCACTTAGCTTCTCTCTAGGGTGGACAGTTCATTTAACTCTGGTTAGCACAATTATTTTCTCAGGATGGCCACCTCACTTAACTAGTTCCCGCGATGCCCACTTCAATTCACTTGCTCCCAGAATGGTCAGCTCATTTAACTTGCTCTCAGGATGGTCAGCTCATTTAACTTGTTCCCTGGATGGCCACCTCAATTAACTTGCTTCCATGATGGCCAGATCAGTTAATTTACTCATATGATGGCCAGCTCAATTATTTTGCTCTCAGGATGGTAATCTCAGTTAATTTACTCCCAAGATGACTAGCTCAATTATCTTGCTCCCAGGATGGCCAACTTAATTAATTTGCTCCCAGGAACACAGATTGCTCTTTCTTCGGACAATGAGAAAGAATTTGCACCATCTGGCTGTTGGTGTTGTGACCCCAACTTTCCAGAGACCTGTCACTAAGTCAGATCCTCCACGCATACCAAACTATCTGTAATATTTTGTCTGGTGTTCCCAAGGTGTGGTGTTTTTTTTGTTTTTTTACTCCACTACTATCCCCTCAACCTTTTGTCTAGCTGCACTTGGCACCATGACAAAGTGCAAATTAGGGATGCCCCATCAATGGGTTGAATTGAACTCTGACAGGGCTGGGGTAAGTTCTTGATGCACTTTCTCTGCGCGCTCTCTCAGCATTCATTTTTCTCTGACTAGGCTTACATACCTGACCAGCTACCTCATGGTGTCAGAAGAGAGGCTTTGGAACCTAAAAACAACTCTACCCTGGCTGCTTTCCACCCAATCTCTCTAACCTCCTCCGTGTGCAAGTTGATTGAGAATGGGTAAATATTAGATTAGCTCTTTTCTTGGCTACCTGTCTTCCACAAGTTTCAATCTGCATCAAATGCTCTAGTCCAGGTAGAAAATGCTATCTGCGAGGCCTTGCTTAATAGATAACACTATGCCACAGTATTTTTTTTACCTGTAGAAGGCCTATGATACCATATAGGGATATGGTATCCTTAAGACCCTCCATAATGGGGGTGAGGGGACATGTCCTAAATTTTATCTCTGAATTCTGTGAGATTGTAGATTCTGTGCACATTGAACAGTGCCGAAGTGCACAGGTTTCTTCTCTTCTCTCTCTCTTTTCTTCTTTTTTTAAGACTAAGGTGGTGCACTTCTGCCACCATCCACAATTTCATCCTGACCCAGACCTTTTCCTAAAAGGGGCTTCATTCACGCCATTTCCGTGGTATTGTTTTCAACCGACGCCTCTTTTGTTAGGCTCCTATTCGCATCCTTAAGGTCTCTTGTACTCATCATTATCATCATTTTTGTAGGCTCCATACATGCTTGGATGTGTTGGACTGATTTACCTAATGACGGATCTCCATGCTGCTTGATCTCTGGCTGTTTCTCTTTACATCGCCATGTCGCGGAAAGCCGCCAGCTGGACTTTACCTCCAGAGGCGGAGAACCCTTCAATGACAGGTTTACTGTGAGTGAGTTGCGCTCCGCTCTCGCTTCGTGCGCGGACACCGACCATGGTCTGGACGATGTCCCGTACGCCATGCTTCCACACCCACACCTGGGTGAGCGAGGCATGGCCTTTCTGTTAGATTTGTTCTACAGGATCTGGGTGGAGGGTCTTCTCCCAGACTCCTGGCGAATCGCTACTGTGCTCGCTTTTCACAAACCGGGGAGAGATCACTCTACTCCGACCGGTTTCCGCCCAATCTCTCTAACCTCTTGCGTATGCAAGTTGATGGAGAAATTGGTAAATGTTAGATTAGCCTTTTCCCTGGACAGCGGAGGCCATCTGTCTTGTGCACAGTGCGGCTTCCGAAAGTTCCACTCCACGTCGGATGCTCTGCTCCGACTGGAAAATGCCGTCTGCGAAGCCTTCCTTCGTAGACAGCACTACACCACGGTATTTTTTTATCGATCTGGAGAAGGCCTATGATACCGCATGGCGATACAGTATCATGGAGACACTCTACACGATGGGGGCGTGGGGACGCCTCCCAATGTTTATATCTGAATTTTTGCGAGATCGTCGATTCTGGGGTACGGGTGCGGGGAGCCCTCTCCTGCCCAAAGTAGCAGGAAGAGGGTGTCCCGCAAGGAAGTGTCCTCAGTGTCACACTCTTTGCCCTGAGAATCAACGGCATCACCTCGGTACTGCCGGATGATGTTCTCGCTACGCTCTACGTGGACGACCTTTCGATCTCATTTGGCACGGCTCAGATGCCAACTCTGGAGCGTCGACTCCAACAGGCATTGAACCGCGTCTCTCGCTATGCCGAAGCGCACAAGTTTCGGTTTTCTTTGGCCAAGACTAAGGTGGTGCACTTTTGCCGCCATCCACGGCTTCACCCCGATCCAGATTTGTTTCTTAATAGGGTGCACCTGGATGTGGTTGAATCGCACCGTTTCCTTGGTCTTGTATTCGACCGACGCCTCACCTTGAAGGCTCATATTCGCATCCTTAGGGTCTCTTGTACCCGCACTATGGATATTCTCCATTCGGTGACGTTCAGCGCTTGGGGCGCTGATAGGGCTACTGCCCTACTTTTTTATCGATCCTTTGTTCGTTCGAAGCTCGACTACGGATACGAGTTTTATGCATCCGCAGCCGAGCGTTTATTGCGGAAGGTGGACTCGATCCACCACACCGGCCTTCGCCTTGCGACCGGTACATTCCGCACTTCCATTGATCGCCTGTTGGTCGATGCTGGGGAGATGCCACTCGCTCTACGCCGCGTGCATTGCATCACTCGCCTGTACGCGTGAGCACGGTGCCTCCCTCAGTCGCCAACAGCTCTCACTGCATCCGCAGCTGATCTCGACGGTGCCTATGCCGCAGAGAGACGCCAGTCATACCCTTTGGGTTTAGGGCCAGGAAAGTCCTTCAAGAGCTAGGTATAGCTCTCGGGCTGATGGCACCCCTGGTTCTGCCCAGGACGCCACCCTGGAGGGTACCACATTTGGCTATTTGTCACCACGCATCTGCTCCCAAAGCTTGTACAGCGCCGGGAGTATTGCGTTCGACCTTTAAGGAGCACACCTCGTGTCACGCTGGAACCGTGCCAGTGCATACGGATGGCTCCAAGTCCCAAGAGGGGGTTGACTTCCACGCCGTATCCCCTCTGTTTGAAGTCAGCGGGGCTCTGCCAGGCCCTGCGTCTGTCTTCACGGCCGAGCTGGTGGCAATACACCACTCGGTACGGGAGATCACGTGACCTGTCCGGTTCGGAGACCGGATTGTGATCTATAGCGACTCACAAAGCGCCCTGAGTGCTCTCGGGGCATTGGAATCTCCGCATCCCCTGTTTCGCGATATTCGTGACGCCACGGTTTTGGCGAGCCGGGCGGATGTCGAGATTAATCTTTTGCTGGGTTTCTGGACATTTAGGAATGAGGGCGCCAAAGAGTCCGCAAGGACTCTGCGACCGGACCAGCGTTTCGCTCTTCCTCACACCAACTACATGGCAGGAATACGGGCAGCTCTTCGGACTGCTTAGCAAAGAAGATGGGAGACGGTCGAAGGGAACTTAAAGTTGCGTGTCATTGCGCCGCGACTGTTTCCATGGACCTATTCCCCAATGCCGCGACGGCTTCAGGTCGCTTTCTGTCGTCTCCGAATCGGACACACTCGTGTGACGTATCGCTATCTGATGGAGGGCTCGCCTGCGCCCTATTGTGACGACTGCGTTGTCCCCCAGACTGTTCGCCACATTCTTTGCGAATGTCCCAGTCTGGGTGATCTTCGTGCACGTTCCTTGTCCCAGTACTGGGATGGGCGGGGTTGTTACCGCCTGTCCCTTGTACTCGGGACGAGTGCGTGCACATTGACTGGTGGACTTGTTGACTTTTGGGGGGAGGCTGGCCTTCTCCCTATTATTTAACCAGTTTTTTTTGTTGTTGTTTTTTCCCTTATAGGTTGCACGCTCCTGCGCCGGGGGGACCTCCTCCCTCTGCAGGGGCTTGCTTACTACTCGTTTCTTTTCCCTTTTTTTTAAAATTTCTGTTGTTGTTTGGGTTGTTTTTTTTTGTGTGTGTTATTGCATTAGATTTTAAAGTAGCCTCTTACTAGGTAGTTTTTAATTCGGCGATTAATGCCCAAGTACATAAGCAGTCGCCAGACGAGCTCTTTTAAAAAAAAAAAATTACATCTCCATGGCTACTCTTTTGTTGCATGGAGTTCAGTACGTGGGGTGCTGATAGGGGCACTTACTGCCTTGCTTTGCTACCAATCCTTTATTCGTTCGAAGCTTGACTAAATTTTGACTTTTACACATTCTCAGCTGATGTGTGGACTTAATCCACCACGTTGGTCTCCACTTAGACTTCCGCAGTACTCCCATTGAAAAGTCTCAGACCCCGAGTAAAGGAGAACGTACGCCAGTACACCCGTGTTACTCCACGAACGACCTTTTCTGAAGTCACAAAGAGTGGAGTGATCCCGCCACAGAGAAAGAAAGGGGGAAACGGAAGAGCGTAGGGAGTCCTACAGTCGGGGACTCCCTCAAAGTTCTTCTGTTCAATGCGAGGCCATCAGAAACAAGTTTCTAGAACTTCATGCCCTCGTAGCAACAGAAGAACCGGAGATGGTGGCCATAACGGAGTCGTGGATAAAAACCTCAAGCCGAGATTTTGAAGGTGAATTCACGATTCCCGGTTACCAGCTCTTCCTGAAAGATAGGCCAGACTGAGAGGGTGGTGGTGTGATGTTGTATGTCAAGGATACTCTCAACTCGACGGATTGCAACATCGTATCCGACCATGAACTACTAGGTGTTGACCTAGAGATAGGTCCTGCCAAATACAGGATCCTGGTGGCTTATAGACCTCCTGCCCAACACGTTGAAAAGGACAGAGATCTGTACCAGCTAATAGGAGAACTTGTCGAAGACAGAGTGTGTATCGTCATGGGTGATTTCAACACAAAAGTTGACTGGAAAACCAGAGAACCCTGTGGCGAGAACGCACTACTCCTGGAGTTCGCGAACAACGAGTTCCTGACTCAATGGGTGAGAGAGCCAACGAGAGGAGACAATATCCTCGACTTGGTTTTCACCTCTGAGCATGACATCGTTGAGGACCTCTCTGTTGGTGAAGAGCTCGGTGGCAGTGACCACCGACTAATTAGATTTGTAGTCAAAGTCCCGAAGCAGGGCCTGCAACTAGTAAATCGAGGAAACTCGATTTGAAAAGAGCAGACTTTAAAGGTCTTCGTGCTGGACTGACGGACACGCAAGGCTAGAAGTGTGCGATGATGTTGAAGACTCGTGGAACAGTTTCAAAAATAAGTTCATGAGTCTTCAATCACGTTTCATCCCTCTGAAATGTCCCGTCGGTCTTCTATTCAACCAAAGTGGTTTAATCGTAAAATCGGCCAACTGCTTAGGGAGAAGAGAACTGTGTACCGGCAATCGAAGATCTCGGGTGACTTTGACGAATACCGGAGGCTAGCCAGGAGAGTGAAGTCCAGCATAAGGGCGGCTAAGTGGTCTGAGGAACTCCGGGTGGCGAGACTCTGTAAAGAGAATCCCAAGGAGTATTTTGGATATGTGAACAGCCGTAAACCAATTCGTCGAACCATTGGCCCTTTGAGAAATGAGGAGGGGGCATTAAAGCATTCAGATGCAGAAAATGCTAACCTGCTCAACGACTACTTCTCTTCAGTGTTTACTGAAGAGTGTGGTCCCATCCCCCAGCCAATGGATTCCTACTCGGGGGGAAAAGCTGGAGGATATGGACTTCACCGAAGGGGAAATAAAAAAGAAGATCAGTGACCTAATGACAAATAAGTTACCTGGCCCGGATGGGTTTCTACCTAAAGTGTTGAAAGAAGTGCGCGATTAAGTGTCACGACACCTGAGCGCAATCTTCAACATGTCAATCCGGACCGAATGCGTTCCTCGAGACTGGCGTGAAGCGAAGGTGACTCCTATCTTCAAGAAAGGAGACCGTAGCCAAACTTCAAACTACCGACCTATCAGTCTGTCAACGATAGTCGGTAAACTCATGGAAAGCATGATGGTGGACAAAATGACGTCGTATTTAAGAGTCAAACCTGCTACTGAGGAGTTCCCAGCATGGCTTCCGAAGGCAACGGTCATGCCTGACGAACCTTGTGGAATTCTTCCACTTCGTGTTCAGTGAGCACGATCGGGACAAGGCGGTGGATGTGGTCTGCTTAGACTTTTAGAAAGCCTTTGATAAGGTACCACACTGCCGCCTTCTCCGGAAAGTGCGAGCGCTGGGCATAGACGGAAAAGTAGCCGGCTGGATCGAGAACTGGCTAAGTGGCAGACGGCAATGGGTGGTGGTGAATGGACAGGCTTCTGAGTGGGTGTCCGTTACTAGCGGGGTGCCTCAAGGTTCTGTCCTGGGACCACTACTATTCATCATCTACGTCAACGACATGGTTGCCAAGATTTCCAAATTTGCCGACGATACCAAGCTTGGTATGAACGTTGCAAAGGATGGAAACACTGCCCGCCTGCAGGAAGATCTTGGGAAGATTGGGGAGTGGTCGTACACGTGGCAAATGCCTTTTAACGTGAACAAATGCAAAGTAATGCATATCGGCCACAGAAACCCCCAATCTCAGTATATCCTTAAGGGCACTGCTCTTGAATCGAGTGACACTGAGAAGGACTTGGGTGTAACTATTACTAGCAACCTCAAGTTCTCGAAACAGTGCATCGAGGCAGAGAAGAAAGCCCAAAGGATGTTAGGCTACATAAAGCGCCAGTTTGGATACCGTAACAAGGAGATAGTACTTTGTCTGTACAACTTCCTCATTCGGCCGCACCTAGAGTACGCCATACAATTTTGGAGTCCTTCGTTTCGAAAGGATATCGCAAGGTTGGAACGCGTACAAGCAATGGCAACCAAGCTGATTCCCTCTATCTGACATAAAAGTTATGAGGATAGACTAAGGGAACTAGATCTGTTCTCCCTGGAAACCCTTAGACTGCGTGGTCAGCTCATCGAAGTTTTCAAAATACTTCGAGGGTTCGACAATGTTGACTACCTGGATATTTTCACACTGAGTGAGATCAGAATGCGCAATCACGGCTTCAAACTTGAACTGAAGCGTTACAACCGCAATCTGTGTGGAAATTTTTTCACTTACAGTATCTGCGGTAAGTGGAACGCACTTCCAGTGGAAGTTGTCAACAGTGAATCTGTTGACCAGTTCAAGTCAAGACTAGACAGTCTTGAAAAGTGGCCATTTAGGGACGCAAAACAATTGAGCAGCCATGTGCCTGCTCGATTGCTAGTCCAAAGGTACCCTCTTTGAATGGACCGTAAGGTCTCCTAGGGTACTTCCTTTCCTTGTTACTCCTTGTTATTTGTTGATGCTCAGATGTCACATACCCTGCACAGTTCATTATACTCTTGTCTGCGCCTGCCTGGCGCTCTCCTAGTTACAAACCACTCTCGTTGCATTTCCAGCCCATCATGACGGTGCCTACGTCGTCAAGAGACGCCAGCTATACCCTAACCTCTTCGGGTTTAGGGCTAGGAAAGTCCTTCGAGAGCTCATGTATCTTTCAGGCTGGTGGCGCCTGTTTTTTTCCTAGGACGCCGCCCTCAAGGACGTCACCTCACCTCTGCTCTCAAAGCTTACTGAGTACTCTTCTTTTTGGAGAGCACTTTGTGTCACCCTGCCAATGTACACAGATGTCTTCCAAGTCCAAAGACCTGGTTGGCTTCTACTCTGTATCATCTCTTTTTCAAAGTCAGCAAGGGTCTCCCAATGTCTGTCTCTCTTCATAGATATCCGCGTTGCAATACCCACCCCGCTTGGTCCAGGAAATAAGAGCAGTTTGTGATCTATAGAAACACAATTCTCCCTGAGGATGCTCTTGTAGGGCAGTGTAATGTTTGCAATATCTGTGATACTGTTATACAATTGTATGTTGAAACTATCGTTTGCTGGGTTCCTGGATTTAGGGATTTTAGTGAATGGAGAGCACCAGTCAATGAGGATTGGGCAACCAGACAATGTTTCACTCTTCCTCTCATTGACTCCATGGCAGGAATCAGGTCACCCCTCCAGGCTGGTCTTATCAATGATAATGAGAAGCGGTCGATGGGAACCTAAAGTTTAGTGACTCACAAAAGAGCCTTGACTGCGCCCAGGGCATTGGAATCTCCACACCCCCTAATTTGCTGGTTTCCTGGACATGGAGGAATTTCAAGGAATGAAGATGCCAAAGAGTGCAAGGTCTGGGTAACTAGGCCAGCTTGGGAGAGAAAATGTGAGATAGGGGAACTTAGTTGTGTCCCATTGCACCATTATTGTTCCCATGGACCTACCCCTCAATGCTGCGGCTGTTTCTGCTTGCTTTCTGTCATTTTCAAACTGGACACACTCAGGAATGCACGACCTGTTGATGGAATGCAGAGACCCTGACTATGACCAAAAGTGCTAGTGCGCAGAGTGGACCTTGATTACATTGGGGCCCCTCATTCAGAGATTACCTGGCATTTTTTGAGCCTGCTGGCTTCAAACGCTTCCTCGTTATTCGCTCCACTGATGGCAGCATGTTGGCTAAGGGCAACATGATCCATCAGAGGAGAGCTTTAGCTAGTGGGATTGGTAGAGAGCTAAAGGTGACCCATTTCTCGGACGGGAGCCTTCTGGCGAATGTGGCAGATCCCTCTGAGGCGGCTAAGATAAGTGCTCTTTGGACACTTGATGGCACCCCGGTGAGTGTGACTCCGCACTCTACCATGAACTTTGTGAAAGGAGTAGTTTATGTGAGGGAACTTGTGGACCACTCCACTAAAGATATCACTCTAGAGCTGGCTGACCACGGAGCAGTCAAGATCGAGCGTGTAATGAGAAAACAGGGAGTGGCCTCGAGACCCACCCCCTACACCCTTTGTCACGTTTGACTGTGACAAGCTCCCTGAGTCCGTGCGTGCCGGTTGGTACTGCTACCGTGTGAAGTCATTTGTGTTACTGCCGCCGAGGTGCTATTACTGTCACTGCTTCGGCCATACGAAGCGCTCATGTAGACATGCATAGTCGGGGTCACCCGAAGTCTGTGCAAATTGCTCCAAGGCCACACACGATAAATCCAAATCGTGTGTCGCCAAGTGTGTCGATTGCGGAGAGCCGCACCCCGCTCTTTCGAAGCAATATGGTGCATATCTCCTTGAGAAAGAAATCCTGGCCATTCAGGCCCAGGATCGTCTCTCCTTCGGTGAGGCTAAGGACTTGGACCTGGCTCTGCCTGGACGTCTTACGCCTCAATGCTTAGAAAGACACCCTCTGCTCCTAGCCCATCCAGGCCAACGAGCATGGTTGTTTCCGCGCCCATTCAGAGCCCTTCTGCGGGTTCTACTCAACCGGGCACTTCCCTTGTATAGCTGGCGGCACAGAGTTCACACCCAGCCCCGGCTAAAACCAGGGCTTTCCCTCCTTCCCCCAGCGTGAATGGTTGTTTGAGAAAGGGCCGAGTCAGGATCATGATGATATTATTGTGTATGGTGGTTTTCATGGATGAGTTTTGTGAGGGTGCTTGCTTGGGGCCACGCCCTTTTGGATTAACCTGAACTGACTTAAAATGCTACAGTTCATCGCTTCCTATAGCTATAAAAGGTCAATAATAACAAGCTTTTTGCTTGATGGAGTGGTGCTTGTGTGATGAAGCCATCTGTAGTGTAAACTGAAGAAGGGTTGATTAACTGCCAATATTTGTATGATGACATTTTAAGTGAATATCTTTTCAGGGTGCTTCCAGTTTCTTGCCCGTCGTTGCCCTGAAGCCAAAGTTAAATGAACATATTTTAGACATGTGTGCTGCGCCAGGAGGAAAGGCTACTCACATCGGTAGGTGCTTTATTTATAATATCCTGTTTAACCATGTTGAAGTATAGTGGGGGCGATCTGAGCCCGTTTTGGTAAGAGGAGGGTATCCTGCAAGGACGTGTCCTTTTCTTCTCTTGCTGTGCGCACCAACGTTATAGCTCCCCATTTGGTCCCAGCTAAGCCTCTCCTCCTTCTGCTAACTCTCATTCATCCTTTCCACTTTCACTTTCCTTTCATGGCACCCTCTTCAACTGCCCTGGTATGATAATAATAGGGGATCACCCACCCTACTCATTACTGGACCCGCCTATTCTACTTCTCTTTATTACATACCCACCTACCCACTTCCAAACATGCTCTGCTATCCACATAGGTTCTGGCTGCTCAGCGCACTTTCATCCTTAGATGAGTGGCAGTGTCTACTGTGAGGTCCCTACCTGCTGCGAGGGCCAAAAGCCTACTGGCTGAGGAATGTGTATTAGGCACAGGGTATGTTGGGCTATCGACTCTACTCACCTTCCTCCAGTACACATATAAGGTTGGTATTCCGGCACCATCCTTTATAGTTAAAGTTTCTGAACAATTTCGCCAAAATGGTGGCTATGTTGACCAGGCACATCTCATCTCGTACCTATATGCCGAGTATGTGGAAATTATCACGTTCTGGAATTTTATGATCCTATGTAGAATTTTCTTTTAACCTCCTAAGGCATTGCAAGCTCATAGTATCTATCTCATGTGACTCAATTTTTTCACCATGGTTTCTGGACAATTTTGCCTACATGGCGGCTGCGACTGCAGGCGCATAGAGATACGCCTCCCAGCACGACCTCACCCTCCCTAGGTGTCAAGGAGGATGAGGTAATAAGAGACAACCCTTTGACCAGTCGTGGGATTCCTTCTTCTCCCACCATTTCCATGCGGCAAAGGTGCTTCCTCTTTGCCACCTTTAGAGCCACCCTTGGGCAACTCTAGCTTAGCCAAAGAGGTACCCCCACCCACCCCAAATTTGCTTTCTCTGGGGGTTCCTACCACTTGCTTCTAGCAGAAAAGAGGTTTACTCCTCATCTATCTCTATGGGTCAGGTGGTTTATTCTTCACCCCCTTTTTGGGAGTTTCCTTGCACAACATCTCTCTTCCAGCGGCGCTCCCCCCCCTTTCTTTTAACGGGGGGACTGCCGAGAAAGCAATCAGGCAGCGTTACCCGGGGCGACGTACCTGCTCCCTCTCTTCCCCGATGGAGGTGGCTTTGCCGGTACAAAAGACTATGATGGCCGGATCTTCCATAGGGATGAAAAAGGTCTCAATGTCAAACACCAAGCCCGGCTCCGCCACTCTGCAGGGATCTTGCTGATCCCGAAGGGGGGTGAAGAGAAGCTTGTTCACTTACTGCCCTCTCCAAAAAAAAAAAAGCAACAAGGACTAGGGATTCCCCTCACTCCGGGAACGGATGGGTCCATTGCCGATTCGGCAAGCGACTGGGCCAAGTTTGGCACGTCCAGCCCCAGGTTGCCCTTGGGTGGAGAAGCCCAGACAAAGACAAAGCCTCGATTATGTTAGGTCCCTCATTGAGATACTACCTTGCGTTTTTGAGTCTGCTGGCTTCAAACGTCTTCTAGTTATTCAGTCCACAGATGGTAGCATGTTGGCCAAAGGCAACGTGCTCGATCAGAGGAGAGCATTAGCTAGGTTGACTGGTAGAGAGCCGAAAGTGATAATTTTCTCAGATGTGACCCTTTTGGTGAATGCGTCAAACCTTTATGAGGCGTCCTTGATTAGTGCATTTCGGACACTCGATAGCTATCCATTGAGTGTGAAGCTGTACTTTACCATGAACTTGGTGAATGGGGTTGGTTATGCGAGGGAACTTGTGTACTATTCCTTAGAAGATTTCAGTGAACAACTGACTGACCATGCAGCAATCTAGGTCGAACGTGAGATAAGAAATCAGGGAGGGCCTTCGAGACCCACACCTACACTCTTCATCACGTTCGACTGTGACAGGGTCCCTGAGTCGATGCGTGCCCGTTGGTATTGCTACTGCCTGAAGGCATTCATGGGACTGACGTGGAGGTGCTACTTTTGTCACCGCTTTGGCCATATGAATAACTCCTGTAGACATGCAAAGTCGGGTTTACTCATTCTGTGTAAGTTGCTCAAGTCTGTATACACAATAATTCCCTATTGTGTATGGCCAAGTGTGTCATTTACAAAGAGCTGTATCCCGCTTCTTCCAAGCAATGTGGTGCGTATCTCCCAGAGGAGGAAATCCTGGCCTTTCAGGCTACGGATCGTCTCTTCCCGAGTTAAATGTTTTCTTCCATGCTGGTAGCTTGCCCCCTGCCCACCCTTCCAGGGTATAAGGGTATGCGACCCCACCACCATTGGATGAGGGCTGGACAGGAGGATGCACTATTTATACCTTGCATGATGTTTCCATTCTTCTATTTGCTATAATTACCTCTTTTCATACAGTAGCACTGCAGCTACACCTGATTAGGAGGTATACTGTAATTTCTGCTTACATTCCACCGTC
Source organism: Ceratothoa steindachneri (assembly GCA_963969495.1). Lineage (NCBI taxonomy): Eukaryota > Metazoa > Arthropoda > Malacostraca > Isopoda > Cymothoidae > Ceratothoa > Ceratothoa steindachneri. The sequence goes on along the minus strand of OZ018324.1, from coordinate 134,972,734 downwards.
AGCCGACTTCGATGCAGGGAACTTTCGCCGCGTGGCCTGGTGTCCGAGGACATTGCTTCTGCTCGGAGGTTTGGACGGTAGACACCTCTCGTGGAGGGACTACACGATAAATCCCAGTGGTCAGGTCCTTGCCGACTTGATTGATGAGCTCGAGATCGTTGTCCTAAATGTGGATGATTGTATGCTTCATTTTCCTGCCTTGATCTATCAAGGATGCAGAGCTTGACTTTGTGTGGGAGGTGGATGATGACCTCCATCGTATTCAAATATCATTTCCTCCCCCGCTGCCGCCTGAAAGACCACCCTGGTGGTGCTCAGAGTTAGCACCACCTGAACGATTGCATTCTCTGTGATTCTTTGAGCTCGGGCTAGGTTCTGGTATTTTTTTTTAAGCGCACCGCCGTTCTTCCTGGGGATGTAGGTGTCTTCTCTTAACAGTAAAACCCCTTGCAGTGGTGTGTAAACGTTTTAATAGGATTCTGGGCAAGTTCTCTCAGGCCCCTCCTCCCATTCTCCAGGAGAACGGGATCGCAATCTGGGACCCTGCACCCATGTCATAGTCTTGAGCGACTGCATTCTCTAGCTAGGATACTGCTCTGTCAGTATTCAATGTATATTGTGAAGTCATTGAAGATGGCTGACTGGATTTTACCTCCAGAGGCAAAGAACCCTTCCACGACAGGTTTACTCTGAGTGAGTTGCGTTCCGCTCTGCTTCATGCGCTACACTGCCCATTGTCTGGACAATGTCCCACCTAAGTGAGTGAAGCATTGCATTTCTGCTAGGTTTGTTCAACAGGTTCTGAGCAGAGGGTACTCTCCCAGACTCCTGGCAAATGGCAACTGTACTCACTTTTTGAAAACTGAGTTGAGATCACTACCCTGCCTGGTTTCCACCCAATTTCTGTAATCTCCTATATATTGAAGTTGATAGAGAAATTGGACAGGGGATGCTAACTGTCTTCTCCACAATGCAGCTTCTGCAAGATCTGCTCAGCCTTCCTTTGTAGACACCACTTTAAACGCCCTTTTTCAATTTGTAGTAGACCTATGATACCACATGGCGATAGAAGATCTTTCAGAGCATCCACACAATGGAGGTGAGGGGATGCCTCCCAATTTTTATTTCTGAATTTCTGCGAGATCGTCGATTCCTTGTACTGGTGAAGGCAACACTCTTCGCTATGTATCACATCAATGCTGCTGGAAGATGTTCTTACTCTTCTCTATGTTGAGACCTTTAACTTCTTTTGGTGTGGTCCAAATGCCAACTCTGGAGTGTCAACTCTGATAGGCATTGAATCGCATTTCTTGCTATGACAAGGCATACAGATTTCTGTTTTTCTTGACCATTACTAAAGTGGTGCACTTCTGCTACCATACTCAGCTCCACCCCAACCTGGACTTGTTCCTAAACTAGGATTGGCCTAAAGTGGTGTATTCTCACTGTTTTCTTGGTCTTGTTTTTGACTGACACCTCACCTTTGAGGGTCATATTCACATCCTTAGTCTCTTGAACCCATGTCATGGACATTCTTTGTTCCATGATGTTCAACACTTGGGGTGCCAAATTTTCTAGCGATCCTTGTTTGTTCAAAGGTTGACTGGATGCAAGTTTTCCACATCCACAAGCGAGCATGTAATGTGGGAGGTAAATCAATTCACCACTCTGGTCTTTGCCTGGCAACTGATGCTTTTTGCACATCCCTCATGAAAGCATACTTGTTAATGTGGCAAGATTTCATTTTCTCTGTGCCTTAGTGTATTATGCACTTCTGCACACAGGCCAGACACCTTCAGTCGACAATGGCTCTCACCTCATCCACTGAAAGAGACACCAGTCATATTATATGCTCTTAATGCTAGGGAACTCCTTGAGAACTCACTGTAGCTCTCGACCCGTTGGTGCACTGGTTGTGCCCAGATGCTACCCTGGAGGGTACCATCTTTGATTATTTGTCGCCATGCCTATGCTCCCAAAGTATCCACAGTGCTGGGAGTATTGCGTTCCTCCTTTTTGGAGCATACTTTGTGTCATGCAGAATCCATGCCAGTGTACACAGTTTGCTCTAAGTTCTAGGAGGGGCTTGGTTTCCATGCTGTATCCGCTTTGTTTGGAGTCAGTGTGGCTCTTCCTGGTGCTGTGTCTGTTTTTACAGCTGAGTTGGTTGCATTTCACCTATCAGTACCTGAGATAATGCTCTTATCTTCTTACCATGGTTGCTGAGAACCAAACTGATGTAGATATTATCTTCTGCTAGGTTCCTAGACATATGGGAATTGTGGTGAATGAGGGTGCCAAAGAGTTTGAAAGGAATCAGCGTTGCTTTGCAAAGAAGATGTAAGATGGCCGAGTGAAACTTAAAGTTGCGTGTCATTGCGCCATGACTGTTTCCACGAACCTATTCCCCAATGCCATGATGGCTTCAGGTCACTTTCTGTTATCTTCGAATTGGGTGCACTCGCCAGATGCAGCACCATTTGATCGTCGCAAACAATACCCATCCTAGTACTGAGACAAGAGGGGTCATTACTGCTTGTCCCTAGTACTCTGGACAGATTCATGCACACATAGTTGTGGACTTTCTGACTTTTTAGAGGAGGCTGGCCTCCATTTTATTTGACTCTCTTTGGTGTATGTCATATGATCCCACGCTGAGGTGAGGCCCACATTATCCCAATGCATGCATGCTTCCTTCTTGCTTTATTTCTTGTCGTTTTTTTCTTTTGCTTTTGTTTGTCTTAGGTTTTGTTGTGTTTTTGTTTGGTGCTATATTAAAAAAAAAATCTCATCACATTTTAGATGCCTACCTTGTAATGCTTGCTTTGACAGGCTCTAAAGCTTGCCTTTTTTTTTACTGAAATGCACAGGTTTCTTTTTTCTTTTGTCAAAACAAAGTTGTGCACCTGTTCTTAAAAGTGTGCCCCAGACTGTCCATCACATTATTGTTGAATGCCCCAGTCTAGCACATTGACGGTCATAGCACCCATATATGGGTGACAGTGAAGAGTTCACTTGGACCATACCACCCATCTATGTTGACAGGCCGTAACCATCTTTTTGATCCTGTCGACTATATTTGAGTGACTTACCATATGGGCCCTTCACTAACAGCTGGCTATAGGTTTAGTGTCTGTGGATGAGAAAAAATTAACCTTACCTCAGATGGTGACCCCCTCCCCCCTTTTCAATCAAAAGTTTATACTTAATTGTTGTTATTATACAGTAAGTAAAAACCGAATATAGCTATAATAAATAAATTGTTAAATATAAAGCAAATACAGTAAACCCTTGATATAACGAACCTCAATATAACAAATTTTGGATTTAACAAACCAAATTTCCTGGCCGAACTCCATCAGGTTTAATGAACCGAAGTTCATTAAATCCAATGTAGTCCACTTAACTTTATTAGTATTATTAATAATTACATACGTATTACATATCCATGCAATACAATCTTTATATACATATTTACATATATAGATTAACGAACGAACCATCATTATTTCCACCGCTTTTAACAACCATCGTGTTTAACAAACTTTCGGCTTTAACGAACAACCCCCCGCCCCATATAGTTTGTTATAGCGAGGGTTTATTGTATTACTTTTATCAAGTGATAATTTTGTTTGCAAATAAGATTTTTCATATGTAAATCAAAAAAGAAATTAGTGACAATCAATATAAAAAATTCAATACAATGACTCAATATACAATAGTTATTATACAATAACAAAAACAATATACAATATAGAAATTATTGGAAGCTAAAGCAAAATTCATTGTTACGATTACAATTTCTAACAATTATAATTCTTACTTCAATTCATAGTTTACAAATAAAGAATTTAAAGATAAAGCAAAATTCATTGTTTCCAAATAAAGAATTAACATACAAATCAAATGCAGAACATATAAAAAATAACTTATTGAATATAAAGCAAAATTACTTTCTATGAAGTGACAATAGTTTACAAATAAAAAAATTACGAAAATCCTTAAAAAAAATTGGTAAAAAAAAAATAATATCAAAGCTTCATCTACTTTACTTATTTACTTTTTCATTTAATTTTCATGGTGACTAGCAAAGAGTTCAATGTATATAGAGCCTTGGCCAAAAGTATGAGGCAGCTATGATAAAGTGAATAATATGATTGAAACTCATTTATTTCATACTTGACATAATACAGATAAACAATTTTTGTGTATATTCTATCAATAATTAATATTTGATGGGTCCTCCTTTTGCTTTTATAACCACTTTCATGCATTGTTGCATACTTGAGACTAAATTGGCACAGGTGGTTGGCTCAACTTTCTGCCACTCTTCATGAATTTTGTGAATACCCTCACTCTTTTGCCCAAGTGTGACCACAAATGTTCAATGGGGTTGAGGTCTAGAAATTGAAGAGGCCATTCCATCAACGTCACCCCTTTCTTTTCAAACCAACCCTTTGAGACTCTAGATGTGTGGTATGGACCATTGTCTTGTTGGAAGATTACACCATCTGGTATGTCATCATTGGAAATTTTACCTAAGGAAGGTTGATAAACCTGGTCTAACATGCCAGTCTAAGTGTTGGAATTTATTCTGCCCTCAGAAGTGAACAACATTCCTGAACCTGAAGGCGACATGCAGCCCCAAACCATTAGATTGTCACCTCCAAATTTGACTGTTGGGCCAACACATCTCAGATCATAAGCTTCCCAACTCTTTGACGAACATAAACAGCTCCAAGGGTTCCAAAGATCTGAGAAGAAATACAAATTTTACTGATCATTTTTGGTATCCAATAAAAATGTATACAAGTGTAATAAATTGGTAGAAACTAATGTGGAGAACCTACCTCAAAGCTGCTTTCATCAGACCAAGCAACTTTAGCCCAATCATCATCATCTCAATCTTCATGCTCTTTTGCCCAAACCAATAGTTTTTCTTGTTCACCTGAGAGGGCCACAGTTTCTTTCTAGCCTTACATCTTTTAAGCCCAGCTTCTAATAACCTTTTTCTGACTGTGCGTCTTGATATCTGTTTGTTAGTGCTCAAAACTTGGCAGCTATATCAGAAGAGGGTTTGGACACCGTTTCTTGAGCATTTCAATTTTCTTACAATTTTGACTTGGGATAATCCCTCTCTGGACAATGCAATGATTTTTGCTTGTTGAACTTCAGGAATCTGTTTCTTCGGAGACATTTTTAACAAAAAAATGACCACTTGTAAGTTAACAATAAGATATTCACTAAAAAAATAGGAATAAATGTTTTTATCACACATTGAATAGCAGAAGGTTGCCCCAACCACTTATGCTCAATATGCAAATATGCATTAAAGTGGTTATAAAAGCAAAAGGAGGACACATCAAATATTAATTATTGATAGAATATAGGCAAAAATGCTCATTTAAAGTATTATGTCAAGTATGAAATAAATGAGTTTCAATCATATTCTTCACTTTTTCGTACTTGGCCCATAATTTTGGCCAAGGCTATATTTCTAGCATTTCACATTTAGATATGTAAACCTTACAAGCATGGATGGATATCTCTATCATATTTAATTGTATGCCAAGTGCGTGTCCCAAGGAAATGTTTTGAAGAGAGGGTTATGGGGGTGTTGTTTGGCACCCCTGGAAGGCATGCCACTATTCCTAACTTATCACCCCCTTAAGCTTTCCCATTACATGCAAAAAAAATGCCTTCTTTGTGAAATTAAATAGAATTTGAAAATGTGAACAGCATCCTTTAATCAAGGGACTTAATTCTTGTCCTGAATTTTTATTTAATCCCACCCTCATTCTAGGGTAGCCCCATATAGGCCAACAGTTCAAGAAAGGGAACCTTACAGTCTTTTGGCTGAAAATGATGGTAATTACAAAATAAGATGTTGCTTGATGTCACATTCTATCTTTCCTATTGGGTATATATTACTCAGCTGAATGTATTCAATTGTCTTTAGTTGGGTAAGGTATCCGGCCCAGACTTGATTTGAGGCAGCCTATTTTATCTATCCCACTTACTTTCCTTTTTTTCTTGCATTTTATAACGATTCGCACATACCAACATTCAATGTTTGTACCCCAATATTTATGATGTGCTTGCTACTGATCCACTATTCAATCCTTCACCCCTTTCAGCGGCTCTGATGAAAAACTCTGGTTGTCTGGTCGCCAATGATGTTAAGAAGGATCGACTTAAGTCATTAATTGGTAATTTTCATCGTATGGGAGTCACAAATTCTATCATTTCACATTTAGATGGCAGAAAAATTCCCTATGTGAGTAATGTTTTGAATTTGACAATTCTGAACTTCCATAATGCATTTGTGTGTAGTCCTCATCTGTGTAAATTGTGGTTAGTCTACCTCTCTTCTCACTTTTTATAAATGGGTTAGAGGCAGTGTCGGTTTAACCCAGTAGCACATGTAGCACGTGCTACAGGCCATGCAGAGATGTAAAAAATTAGTAATAATTAAGTTTTTGTCCTTAGGCAAAGAAGTCTGAGACAAAATAATTATTCATTTTCCTGATCTTTTTTATTATTATATATAATATTACAATATATAAGAAAAATATAGAAAACTTCACTAGAGCATACTGCATAGTGTAATAAGTCTGACATTGTTATAATAGTACACTGTATAGCTTAGGGCTACTTAACTGGCGGCCTGCAGTCCAAATCCGGACCTTCTGGGTGCAGCTGAAATATATACAGGTACATATATGGGTGGAGGCCCTGCTCTTCCTTGTGCTGCAGGCCCAGCAGCTCCTTAAATGGGTCCTGGTTAGGGGTAGTATGAGCAATCGTGCTTTATCTATCTTACATGTCTTCCACATCTCTTCTTGCAAACATTCTGCATAGGTTGTCCCCATTGGTTTGGGGTTTTAAAAAAACACTAACTGCGGGGTATATATAATATGAAAATATGTAGAAATTGACTTTGTCTGAAAACTAGGACATTGTTCTGCAATTTACTTGGGTGTGGTATAAGTCAAAGCAAAAAATATAGGGCGGGGGGGGGGGATCTTATTTGAGCAACTGTTACCTCCATCTCCTACACTTTCTCAATCTTATAACATTCCAGCATAGTAACACAGCTATTGCATACATATATTTTGATGATTGAATGAAATTGTTTATCACCTTATAGCTTCTCCGTAATTTCTTCGATCGTGCTCTGTTGGATGCTCCTTGTACTGGTACAGGTGTAATTAGTAAAGATGAGCGAGTAAAGTTGAGCAAGGATGAAAAATCTATGCAAAAATGTGTCTACCTCCAGAAGGAACTTCTACTTGCTGTTATAGATTCTGTCAATGCAAAGTCACCTACAGGTGCCATTATTTGTTACTCTACTTGCTCTGTTTTGGTGAGTATAAAATCTTCCTCAATATCTCCTCATTTGTTTGCATGATTCCAGTTTTTATAGAATTAAAATGAGTTGAAATAAAGAACACAACCAGTAATTTTGATAAAGGATTTTAAACCTAGTAAATTTCCATTCAATTTATAATGATTGTCAAGGAATTATGGGTATACAACCTAGCGTGTGGGTCCGTACATGCATAAATAGGTGGCTGAAAGCTGACAGGCCACGCGTGAATGAAGAGTGGGGAGGTAGGCCTCTCTCTAGTTCAATGGGAGGCTCAAACAAAGTGGGACATGCAAGTGTGGGAGGTTGGCCTTAAAGGGTTCGTAAAATGCCAGGATTCATTCAAGGTTATTTAAAGAGACTACCCAAAAATAAATTATTTAATTACAATGAAAAAAGGTAATCACAAAATATATACACAGGTCAAGATTGAAGTATTATGCAATTGCCAAGCACAGATCAGACATGGACTAATGCAATTGAGAAATGAAAATGAGACTCGGTAATTAACAAATTATGGACAGTTTGGAATAACCTCCAGGGGAGATTTAAAAAAATGGCGACATAGCCTTTACCTTATGGACTATCTTCTCTGAGTAGTGGGAGGTGGTGACGGAACCAAGACTTGGATTGCACGGGATGAGAAGATCTTGCAATGGGAGTCAATTACCTCAAGGAAGAGCGAGGTTGGAGCAAGATGAATTACTCGTGGGCGGAGTAGCGAAATACACTTAGGCTTGGGGGAATGCACTCCAACAGTGCGACGTACTTTCGTGAACGGGATGAGAGGCGTATGTCGCTCAAACTCTTTGAAGAAACCACTTCACGAACTTGCCTATAGAGGATGGTCAAAAGTTCACGGTGGTGATCAAACTTCAGGGGCTCGACTCGAGACAAAAGGGGGACGTATCTTCGAGGGACGTGAATATATATGCTAAGTCGCTAAAAGGCCTCTGGGCATGGCTGCTGTCTCAAGGGAAATCCTGGCTCTGAACGGATTAGCTTGTGTTTCAGATAAGGGTTTGAAAAGATGCTCGTCTGGTGCCAATTCTGGCCTCGAGGCATGGGGTTGACTGGATGCTTCTGTCTAGTGGGGTATTAATTTGTCTGCAGGTCATGGAGGGGTGGGTGATCGGCTGATTTAAGCAAATGCATGTGGGGTGTCTCACCGGCTTCCACATGAGAATCTTCGTTATTGTCCTTCCTTAAGATTTTGTTTGAGACCATGTGGTCTCTGCTCGAAAAAGAGGTGGGTTCAAGGTCTTCCTCCCTACAATGATGATTTACAAATTCTAGTCCATCCATAGATCACCTTTATTCATATATTAGTTATATCTTTCTTTCTATTTAGTGCTACCTTATGGCTACATAGCCTAAGAGCTCCTGATCAATACTAATTGTATTCTTACATTTACCCTCTCATCTTTGCCTAACTTATGTGTGTTTAGGAACATTATTGCACTGAATACTGTATTACTCAGAAGTTCTTCAACTCACATAACCACTTCCCAAGACCTGCCCCTTGTGCTTTTGAATGAAAGATGGATGATGCAATTTCTTCTGTTCTCTTAAACTTTCAAACAGTATCCATTCTCATTTCCATCCAACACATCCTACGTAATTCCAAAGCCTCTACTCTACCTTAATTCTATCATTCCCAAGGCCATACTAGTAAAGCATGTTCTAAGAGGAAAGCTTCTGTACCCTCTACCCTTCCCCTCATGGGTGCTCCTGTGGTTGAGCTGGTGGCACAAAGGACTCCCACCCAGCCTCAGATTAAACCAGGGGTCCACCCAGTGTGACCATTTTCCCTAAGGTGAAACAGCTGTGTGCTTCAACCAAGTCATTAAGACTCACTGGAGGCAAACCCTCTGAAGGTGGCTGCAAGACTGTCTCTGGACACTCCTAAAGCTGTCCCATAAAATGACAGCACCGGTGGAGCTTTAGCTCCTACTCTCCCAAACAAGGCTAGACCAGGTGACTTAGAGAGAGGTTCTGAGGCAGAGGGAGGCAAAGACACATGGTGAGCCGAACCATCCCTGATAGTTGTCCTGGGAAGCGACCGCACCTTCGATGACTAGCAGCTCCTGGAGTTATTCTTCCAGTAAGCATACTGGCATTTCTGTTGGGGGGGGGGGGCTTCACATCAAAGAGGGCCCCCGCATCTCCTCCGAATTAGTGTTCGAGGGCTAATTCCTTCATTTAAATTCGCATGGACTCCAAACCAACTTGGAGGAGCTTTGGAAGCTTGTCTCCTCACGTTTCCTGTTAGCTGTCAGCTTACAGGAGACTAATTTGGTGGTCTACCCCTTGCCCAACCTACTGGGGTATAAAGGTTTTGCAATGCCACCAACACAGGATGGGGATTGGGCAGGAGGATGCGCAATTTACACCCAGCGTGTCTCCCTTCTATTTGAAATGATACTCCCTTCAAGCAGTGGCAGGGCAGCTAAAACTGCATAGGAGGTATACGTTTATTTCTGTGTACATTCGACCTGACCTTTAGCCTACTTCCGAGCCTTTGTGGCACTGTGTCAAAGCCCTTTCTCCTCTACAATAATTTTAAGGGATGGGAACTACACAATCAATCCCAGGGATCAGGTCCCTGCTGACCTGATTTATGGTCACTACCCAACAACCGCTGCATTTTGGTGTCTTGATCTGTCCCTGTGCTTTCCAAATGCACAACCTGATTTTGGGTATGAGATGGTAGATAACCTCTATGGTAGTGACCACTTTCCCATTCAAATATCATTTTCTAGACCACTGTTGCCTGAAAGACCCCTTCTGTGATGCTTGGCGAGGGTGTGGTGCTTCACCTTTCATGAATTGACTGATTTCTCTTCCCCATTCAAAGAGTTTAGGTCAGTAGATGAGACTGTTGAGTTCTTGGCAACTTCATTGCCGTGGCCTTAACCACTATTCCTACAATGTCTGGCCATTATGCGTGCTGTCCCTTTCATATTAGTCAGTTCAGTTTGAGATGACCCTCAGACAAAAACATTATGCCTACATGTGCTATAAGTGCCACCCAAAGGATTTCACTGTCATCAAATTTTGTTTAGCTAGACCTAGGTTTTACTGTTTCAAAGCATGCCCACCACTTGTCAGAGGCATACATCTCTTCACTTCCTACATATACAGCACTACACCCCAGTGTTCTTCGATCTAAAGAAGGCCTATTATACTGGATGGTGACACGGTATCATGGATACCTTCTACACGATGGGGGCAAGGGTGCACCTCCTTATTTTCATTTCTGAATTCTGCCAAGTTGTTGATTCCACGACGAACGGATGGGTGGAGCGCTCTCTCCAATCCAATGGGGGAGGAAGAGAGTGTCCTGCAGAGAAGTGTCCTCAGTGTTGCACTCTTTTCCCTGAGCATTAACACACACCTTGATGGTGTTGGAAGATTTTCTTGCTATTCTCTTCATGGGGGACCTTTTGATCTCTTTTGGTGCGGCCCAGATGCCAACTTGAGCGTCGACTACAACAGCCATTGAACTCCATCTCTTGCTATGCCGCTGCACAGAGGTTTTGGTTTTCTTTGTCCATTCCACACTGTCGCGACTTGTTCGTATATGGAGCTTGCCTGGAAGTGGTAAATTCACACATTTTCTTTGGGTCTTATTTTTGACTGACACCTCTCCTGGAGGCTCATATTCGCACCCTTAGGGTCTCTTATACCCATGCCATGGACATTCTTCATTCTGTGACATTCAGCACATGGGCTGATGAATATGCCCTTGAAGTCATTCGCCAGATGATTTGGAAAAAAATCTCAATGGCGCTGTGCCTTTGCCACCCAGAGACCATGTCATACCCTAAGCCCTTAGGATCTAGGACTAAGAAACACTTTTGAGAACTCAGTGCAGCTCTCATGTCAATAGCGCCTCTGGTTTTGCCCAGGATGTCACTCTGGAGGGTACCACCTTTGATTGTCACCACACACCTACTCTCAAAACTTCCATAATGCTGGGAGTATTAATTTTGACCTTGTAACACACTTCGTGTCACACTGGGCCCGTGCCAGTGTACATGGATGGCTCGAACCCCAGAAGGTTGGCTTCTAGCCGAATCCTGTTTAAGTCAGTGGGGCTCTACCAGACGCTACCTCTATCTTCACAGTAAGCTGGTTGCAATACACCTCTTTGTATTGGAGATAACACACTGTGTCCTGTTCGCAGACCTGATTGCAATATTGTCTTCTATTCGGTTCCTTGTCATGTGGTTCTTTTTTTATCCTGTAATACCCATTCAGTCTCCCATTTATACCCATCGAACTCTCTCAGAACCATTAAGCCTCTCCTGAACACCCATTCAATCCTCCCTGAACCAACATACTTTTTTAGGTGGATAACAGCCTCTGATCTGTGCTTGAATCCCCATTTAGCCTTTGCTTAACCATGGGACTGTGTTGCCACAGAATATGTGGTGGTCAGTGACCCATGTGGAGTGGGCCCGCCTTAAATACCTATTGAGCTATCCTACACATACATATTGTGTAAACCTATCCAGGCTGTATTCACCATCTCCTAAATCTTTTCCCTTAGTTTCTTGATCTCCTTTTCCTTTTCCTCTAAACATTCATCTATCTGACTAAGTGGGATGCATGAACTACGGTGATACTCGACCAATAAAAAAAATCACAGTTCTCATTCAAAATCTTTGCTTATTCACATTATCCTGACACCCAATTTTTACAGGTTTAAAAAAAAATTCCATCTCTCTTATTTCACTGCCTCATGGCTGCTGCCTTTCACCTTGAACTACTTCCCATTTTATCTGGCACTTGTAGATGACTGCATTGTCAAGTTGAGCTCCACAAACATGTTTGCCCCTAGAGGAATATGATTTCATCCTGCCAATGCTGCACCTGTCACAAATGCGCCACTTATCCCCTCACTGCTAACCCGGATGACCTATTCCATATCCAAGCTCACCTTCACAACTCAAAATAATTAACTAACCAAAGTGTTGAAAGTATTCTCCTTGGTTCTGGCTACTCTGGCTGTTTCTTATATTTTCCTTTCACCATTATTTTCTTATCTTTTTAAACCTTCCTAGTAGAGAATCCCTATTTAGTTTTGCTATTTGTAAATAAAAATAACTCACACTTTTCCTCTGCAGGTTGAAGAAAATGAAGATATCATAAATTATGCTTTGGCAAAGAGAGATGTGAAGCTTGTGGAAACTGGACTTGAAATAGGCAAGGAAGGATTCACAAAAATGAGAGGAAGGAAGTAAGTTGTCATTACTCAAATTGGTAATCTACTATCTGAAGGCTGAAGTTAGCATGAGTTTAGTTTAACATTGAAGTTATATTGAGGGAACACCAAAATGGTAACTTAGAGCACCATTTCAGAGTTGTAATTTTTTGCATCTATTATCAGCCTTTTTATTAATCTCAAGCACCAGCTTTAACCCTTTAGTAGGGTTTATCTGGGGTTTGGGTAGAGGTATGCTTCTTGAAGGCACACTGCCACATTTCTACCAGGTGTTCTTTGGCTCTACTCACACGTACACTCTACTCAGGAAATTCGCTGTACCCTTTTGATCATTTGTCTTGTTTTTGATCCTTTCTTTTTCTTTGGATTTTGTTATCAGTTCTCATTCCTACATCTGGATAGACCCCATTAAAGAGGGAGAAGGGCAACAAAAGTACAAGGAAGAAAAATCCAAGGCTTCTCAATTACCCATTTCAGCTCCATAAACAACTATTCTCACTGCCAATATACAGCATGTAATGAGTGCCTTCTGAGGAGGAGCCAAACACAAGCCTAATTCTCTCTCAAGATTAGGTAACTCACCAAAGCTAAAACTCAACTCCAAACCCAATCAACACTGATATCATAAACCTAATACACCACACATTAGTGATCCAACAAACATGTCATTCGCAAGCTTTGGAGGACACAATAAATTTAAAAAATAAATAGCATGCTATTCTAGATAACAATTGGGAGACTACAACCCAAACATCCTAGAGCAAGAGACATGAAACCATCCCCTTGTACAAGCCCAACTTACCAAGCAACACTACAAAAAAACTAACAAAAACTTAAACAAGGAAATTCACCTTACAATTAATAATAAGCATTTTTGTGTCCTCTTCAAAACCACAGCTCTTCGACTTGAAATCTGGCAGCATAAAAAAGACAGAAACATACAAACCTATCTGGAATTATTTCAAATAAGTATTTACAAAACTTGTATGTATATACAATGCAGAAATGTACAATTTTCAAATAGGGGCATACAAATAAATTGGTATAACAATTGGAGCATACAATACTAAAATCATTATGTCAGTGCAACAAAATTGATAACCAAATATAATATACAACAACGAACTATGGTGACAAAATGTATAATACCAAAACTATTACAAATATTATAACTGATCCTGCTATCAACGTAAGTACAAACAATACACGCAAAAACATCCACTTATCTAAGAGAGCAACAGGAGGTGGGGAATAGAAATGCAAGCACGCCAGAAAATATCCTTGGATGCTTAGCAGCTTGGCTGCTCCAGCTGGGTGTACTTGTAAACTTGGGCTGGGCATCAACTGTTCCGATTTGTTAAAAAATGGATAATTGATTACACATAACCAGTTCACCGCTACATGGCTCCTTAAAGCTGTGAAATGGGAAACCCACACAAAATGGTTCTCCCACCCATATATGGTGTACTACAGCTTCTCAGGCAAGGATGATAATCTGTAATTCTTAACTAAATAAATTTGGTGAGTTTCTAAATATAAAAATATACTACAATCTACCCCCCCCTTCATACCTACCCCACTCTTCTTTCACACACAAAGAAAAGTGTTGAAAATCCATAGCGGGAGAATTGGCTACCACATATACTTTTCACCACTCATTGCATCACTTCTTCCTTAAGCCATTCAATCCATTTTTCTTCTGTCACACACTTATTCTTCTATTCATACCTGTCAATTCTTATCATTCTCACTACTTCCGATACTCCAAAACATATTTATGAACACATTCACACTCCCCCACTAGTCCATTGCTATGCATAGCAGGTCACTTAGTCTTTCTTGGTCAGTTTTGTCATTGACTTTAGGTTCCTCAAATGTCACAATCTTGTCAGATAAGACTGTCATGCCATTCTCTCTCCCACACGCATTCTCCACTCACCACAACACCAATCAACCTACTTAGAGAAGAGGTGGGGCTTGAAGGCACCAAGAGAGGATGAGTGAGTGGCAGCCTAAAAGTGTCACCTTGGTGCTTGCAAATGATGTTCTTGCTACGTGGATGACTTTTTTTTTTCTTTTTTGCCCCGGCTTGGATGACTACCCTGGACCCTGCATGGTACTTGGAGTATTTGCACACAGTCTCAGCCCTAGTCCCCTTGACAGTCCCAAACCACCTGGACTCTATTCCTTCTAGATATTTCCATTTTAGCCCTTTTTTTTTACCACTTTCTTTACAAGTCACTTCTCACCTATCATGGCTGGACTCTAATTTTACAGTTAATCTATTAATCTACCCATTCCTTGTCAGGGCTGGGAGGAGGGCTCACCTTGGCCCCAGTTGGGGATGGTTTTTTTTTTAACCATACTTGCACTCTGTGTCCTTGCCTTATCCCATCTACAGCCCCCCCCCCTCTTTTTTTAGCCCCAAGTCCCAGTGGTGTGGTTGCCATAAAAGGTTTTCCAACTAAGTGACAAAGCTGGTCGCTAGTGGCGCCTTATCAGTTTTACTTGCACATTGCACCTGTTTGAGGAGGAGGGCATTTAGCATTTGCATCCAGAGTTATAACATGGTTGCCCACTGGGGTGTGCCCTATGTAGCTAATTGGAAAATTTTGAGCATTAAATTAGACAAAAAAGCGCCAAATTTAGCGTGTTTTACGCCAAGTTGGCAACACCCATTGCAGTTGATACCTAGAGGGGCTGCACATCCTGATGCCCTGAGTGAGCGTAAATTAGGGAAGCTACTTTATTTTTATTCTATGACTATCCCTTAAACCTTTTTTCTACCTGGACTTGGTACTAGGAGTAACTGTTCTCACCTGGACAGTGAGAAAATTAGACTCCCCAAACTGGGTTGAATTGAACTGTGACAGGGTAGTTAAGTTGTTGAGCACTCCCTCTCGGCATCCCTTTTTCTCTATGCCTAGCCCTATGTAGCCTGTTACACTTGGTATCTCGAGGAGTTGCACGTCCTCCCGGCCTGAGTGCAAATTAGGGAGGCTCCTTCACTGGGTTGCTTACCATTTTATTAGTATTGTTATTATTTAGTATGGTTTTTATATTATTATTTATTATGATCATTATCTATTTTAATTACACTACAATAATGGGAAAAAAATGAAAATAACCTTTCCTAGGAGTATTTTTTGCGTAAATCACCAGGGTATGATAATAATAGGTAATCACCCACTCTACTCTTTTAGTGGACACACTTATCTCTACTTCTCTTCATCACATACCCTCTTACCCCTATCCACACTTGCTCTATCCTATCCTAAATATATTGATCACTGAAATCCAAAGTTTGAGAATGATGTGAGGTAGACTCGTCGACTTCATCATTGGCTTGTAACTGAAGATGCCGGGACCATCCTGGAGGTGAGCCCAAAAACAGAGTATCCGAGTTTGCAGAGGATACGGACAAAAGCCAAATTTTGCCTTCGGATGAAGTGAATCCCGGCAAGGCTTGGACTCCTTCTGCCACCCATTTCAGGCAGTTCCATTCCTGAAGCGAGCTCTGCCACAATTCTTGCCACGAGCCAGAGTCCTACTTCCATACTGTGCTCGTCTTCCATTGCCCAGTTGTGTAAACTTGTTGGTTGAAGTAAACATTGGTAGGAGCACCAGGAAAACCAGTATGCGTGAATAAAGCCTTGTCTGTCAGTACAATGCCAGAATCTGTGATGGTGCTCTTTCTTGAGTATTGTATGGCCAGACCCCAATATAATTTAAGACTACATATGTAGAATAGTCAAAATCGAGCCTTTAGTGACGATAGCCTTTCAGAGTTGAGGAAATCTCTGAACTTGTATATGGCAAGTAGCTGCTGAATTTCCTCTTGAGTCTTAGAGTTTATTTCAGATCGAAGTTTAGATGTGATGAGATCGTAGTTTGTAGTCGAATCGATTTTGCCCTCAGAGGAATCTGGAGCCTAGGTGTCCCTCTCTCTAAAGGAGGAGATAGCAACACAGGGATGTCTGTATATGCAGTAGGCAGAGTAGGGATCTCAGCTGATGCATCTGCCAAGGTGGCTGCAGCCAGGTCAGTCAATTGTCCCACAGCTAGAGACTTCCTTTTCTTCAAGTATAATTTGTTGAGCTTCCTGTACTTTGGGTAATAAATATGTTGTAGAGCTCTCTGAGCGTCCCTTTGAAGAAAATTCACTTGCTGTAGTTGTTAGTCGAGGTATGGAGTGCATGTATGATGGTTGTGTGAATGTTAGTGGTGAAATGTAATAGTGGTTTTACTTATCATCTCTTCATAGGTTAAGTTATCCATATTTGCATATTCTATATTAGTTGTTTAAGGAAATTGTCAACAAATTACGACAGGTAGGAAGTTGGTCAGGTGGATAAGTTGTATTGAGAGGGAGCTCCTGTGTGTTTTTCTGAGTTTGCTATGTCTTTTGGGAGGTTTCAATTGGTTCTGGTAAGGTTGTTGATTCCTTTATGTAATCATTGGTTAACCAGTTTTTATTTGGCAAAGTATTTTGTTTACGGAACTTGATTTTAAAGAAGTTAAGCTGACGAAAGTTGCCGGCATTGAGAGTTGGAAGCAACAGGTAGGAGTGATTTGAGCTTCTACGAAGTATAAAGTAGTATAGTCAATAAGGTGAACAATTTTTGATAGCAGAGCATGGCTGCCGTTTCGATTTATGTTTAGGTTTTATCAGCTAATGTATAGTTATAGTAAATATTCAGGGAGTTGGTCAAGCTAGGCTAGGCATATTTTTGCATCTCATTATTTTGTGTACCAAGATTGACAATTTTGTGATGTGTGGTGGGTTTTTTTTTTTGTTCTTTTTTCTATTGATCGAGTATGGCATCATCGGTGACAAAAAATCCCCCTGTATTGGATGATCTAGAAAATTATGTGAAAAGAAATTACAGATTTAAGTGGGAATAAGCAAGCGTTAGCAGTGCATCTCATGCTCAAGGGGCAGGCGAAGAAGTATCAAACCAGGTACCACAGCAGATTAAAAGGCACATGGTGGATTAAAATCATTGTTAGATAAGCTAGATGAGGCATTTTTTAAACCTGAGAGAAGAAAATTTATGGTCTATCAGGATTTTGAATACTGCATAAGAAACAAAGGGATGCCAATATGTGAATTCATGAGAGAATTTGACACAAAGTATTTTAAAATGAAAACTAAAGGAATTTGTGATAAGAAGAAAGATAGGCAATAACGATGGAGATTTATGACTAGTTAAGAATTGCAATATTAGCACAAGTGTAGAGGATGAAATTAGTCAAGGGATAAAAGTAAAAGAAGAGCCTTTATATTCCACAAAAACAGGTACTAGGCCTAAACGAGATTCCAAGGATGTGGGGTTTGAAACTGCTGAGACTAGGACATGGCATGAAGATGTAATGTGGAGTACAAATTACGGAAAACAAAGCCAGTTTTCAAGAACAGGGAATGGTCGATTTTGTAGATATGCCAGGAGGAATTGGAGAGGAGTAAGGTATGACACTGGCTGTTTTGAATGCGGTTCAAGAGATGACTGGGCTAGGAATTGTGATAAGAAGAAAGATGGAGATTTATGACTAGATAGTTATTTTGAGGACCACGGCAATACAAGAATGTTTAGAAGAGAGACAATTGGCGGTGCAGTATTGGACACAGGTTGTAATGTAAATGTGTGTGTGGGGGAAAGTGATTGGAGGAGTATAAGATGTTAGATAGGCAAGATAGAGAACTGGTGGAATAGGCTTTCACAGATAAATATTTTTGGTTTGGTGATGGTAAGTCTGTAAAAGCAAATAAAAGAGTAAAATTTTCTGGATATAGGCAAAGAGAATATAAATTGAAACTGAAGTTATAGAATCAGATCTAGCCCTGCTTTTAAGCAAGACATTTATGAAATCTTTGGGCATGGTAATTGATTTAGGAGATGACCGGATACATCGGAAGAAGGGTGAAGTTAAAGATCTGAAAATTACTAGCATTGGTCTATAAATAAGTGTCAGAATTTCAATGATGAAAGAAAATTCATGAAATATGTCCTGTATAGTTATGGGAAGAATGACTTTAAAAACACAAGCAATTTGCACATCCGCCAAAGGATAAACTGATCAGGGAATCTGGGATAAAGGATGAAAGGTTAGAAGAAGTCAAGAAAATTGAAGATAATTGTGAGTGGCATATTTCTTCAATGGAATTGCTGCTGGCTCTGCCTACTGGGAGGAGCTATAGAAGCACGTCTCGGCCAGTTTCCCATTGGCAACCTTTTTGCAGAACAATGCTGAGCACTTGCACCATGTCCATCCTCCCAGAGTATACGGGTTTCGTTACCACACCACCACAGGATGATGGCCAGGCAGGCGCCTGCACCTTTTACTCCCAGCATGATATCTCTATTCTTTTCTCTTCTTTAAATATCTCCTTTCAGGCAGTAGCTGTGCAGCTGCACTTGGATAGGAGGTATAGTGTTATTTCTACCTACATTCCACTGTCAGTCGACTTTGATGCAGGTGGCTTCCGCCCTGTAATGGCAGAGTTGCCTAGGCTGTTTCTCTTACTTCGGGATTTGAATGGTATACATGCCCTCGGGGAGACTGTGGGCAATCCCATGAGTCAGGTTGTAGCGGCGGGATCGCGAGTCCCTAGCCAAAAGTTCCCGCCGCCCTGACAAGGTCCGCTCGGTGGTTCAAGAAGAGGGTATTGAGGAGAGAGAGTATTTTCTAAATTTAATTTACACACAAAAAAAGAAATCAACCGCAACCCCAGAAAACAAAAATGTAAATTTACCCAATTTCCAAAATATTAACTATCTTTAACCACAACCAAAGATATTTATATATATATATATATATATATATATATATATATATATATATATATATATATATATATATATATATATATTATATATATATATATATATATATATATATATATATATATATATATATATATATATATATATATATATATATATATATATATATATATATATATATATATATATATATATATATATATATATATATATATATATATATATATATATATATATATATTATATATATATATATATATATAATATATATATATATATATATATATATATATAATATATATAATATATATATATATATATATATATATATATATATATATATATATTATATATATATATATATATATATATATATATATATATATATATATATAATATATATGTGTATGTGTATGTGTATGTGTATGTGTATGTGTATGTGTATGTGTATGTGTATGTGTATGTGTATGTGTATGTGTATGTGTATGTGTATGTGTATGTGTATGTGTATGTGTATGTGTATGTGTATGTGTATGTGTATGTGTATGTGTATGTGTATGTGTATGTGTATGTGTATGTGTATGTGTATGTGTATGTGTATGTGTATGTGTATGTGTATGTGTATGTGTATGTGTATGTGTATGTGTATGTGTATGTGTATGTGTATGTGTATGTGTATGTGTATGTGTATGTGTATGTGTATGTGTATGTGTATGTGTATGTGTATATATATATGTATATGTATAGTGTATGTGTATGTGTATGTGTATGTGTATGTGTATGTGTATGTGTATGTGTATGTGTATGTGTATGTGTATGTGTATGTGTATGTGTATGTGTAGTGGGCCTTACAACTTTACCCTGGCCACACACACGCAAATAAGGAAATGTTTAGGGCTTCACAACCAGATTGCCCAGTGCCACCATGTGAGTCTGTTCAACTTTCTTCAGCTCTGGGAGCGCTATTACCGGTATGGGAGGGGGGGGAGGGAAAGGGAGGCGGGCCCGCTTTCTTGAGGGAAGAGAGGTTCCCTTTTCTTAAGGGACTGGAAGTTCAACTTCAGCCAAGGCCAATGATTCGCACTCATGATGAGGAAGTGGTGGCTCCAGTCAGAGCGGAAAGTGCGAGGGCTCAGGCCCCAATCGATGTGTCCCTTTACTGCCACACGAGAGTTAAGATTGGCTTCAGCCGTCTTCGAAAGCCAGATGTCGACGACAATCGGTACCACGGAACTGGAAAAGAGAAGGCACATTCAGTCACCTATTCACTGCCACACTCAAACATCTTTACTCCTAACTCATTCAACCATATCCACTCACACAATCTTCACTCACCTATCTTCCGTCTAGGCGGCTCTTCCTTCCTCAGTCACAAACTTTACTTCCAAACTTTCACCTACACTTTCTAAAGAAAAATATTTGCTGAAAGAATCCGCCTAAAAAGAAAACAGGAGATGAATGGGGGAGCATGATAGAGATCCATCGAGTCCCCCCACACAAAGCAAAGACGGTGATCACAGATCCACACACACACATTCTGCAAAAGAAGAAAAAGATTAGACATAGGGGAGGGGAGGCGGACAACCAAACTACTACAAGGTCCTTGCCAACCTGATCGATGAGCTGGAAATGGGTATCCTAAATGTGAATGTTTATGCATCACTGCCCACAAACCGCTTCATTTACTCGTCTTTAGCCATCTCTGTGCTATCCCGATGCACAGCCTGATTTTGGGTGGGGTGTGGTCAATGATCTCCATGGCAGTGATCACTTTTCCATTTGAATATAATTTTCTGGACAGCTGCCACCTGAGAGACCCCCCGTCCCTGGTGGTGCTTTTGCAGGTGTGGTGGTCTGTTTTTCAGGATATGACTGATTTTACTGTCCCATTCAAGGAATCTAGGTCAATGGATGAGGCCATTAGGTTTTTCTCTGATAACCTCATTGCTGTGGTTGGCCTCTATTCCTAGAAATTCTGTCCGCTTTGCACCCTGACTGGTTCTGTGGTGGTCGGCCGAGTGTGTGATGGCCCTTTAAGAGAAGCATAATGCCTACATGTGGATATGACTGATTTTACTGTCCCATTCAAGGAATCTAGATCAATGGATGAGGCCATTAGGTTTTTCTCTGATAACCTCATTGCTGTGGTTGGCCTCTATTCCTAGAAATTCTGTCCGCTTTGCACCCTGACTGGTTCTGTGGTGGTCGGCCGAGTGTGTGATGGCCCTTTAAGAGAAGCATAATGCCTACATGTGGTATAAGCGCCGCCCAAACAATTTCACTGTTGGTGAATTTCATCCAACTAGGGCTAGGTTACGCTATGTTTCGAAGCACGCCCGTCGCTTTTCCTGGTAGGCATACATGTCTTCACTTAACGGTAAGCCCCCTCTAGGAGAGGTGTGGAAGCGAATCAAAAGGATTTGGGGCAAGTTCTCGCAGAATATCCCCCCCTCCCATTTTCCAAGTGAATGGGACCTGAATCTTGGACCCCATATCCGTGGCAGTCTTTAGCAAACACTTTCTTGCCATTCTCTATCCCGGATACTGCTCCACCAGGTTTCAATGCACATCGTGATATTGCTGAAGTCACCGACTGGACTTTACCTCCAGAGGCGGAGAACCCTTCAATGACAGGTTTACTTTGAGTGAGTTGCATTCCATATCGTGTGCTTTAACCGCCCCTGGTCCGGACTATGTCATGTCTGCCATACTTCGACACCTAAGTTATCCAGGCATTGCCTTACTGTAAGATTTGTTTAACAGGATCTGGAGATAGGGAATCCTTCCAGACTCTTGGCGAATGGTTACTGTGCTCGCTTTTTTGCAAATCAGAGAGATCACTCTACCCCAGTCAGTTTCCACCCAATCTCTCTAACCTTCTGCGTGTGTTAATTGAGGGATAAATTTGTAAATGTTAGACTAGCCTTTATTCTGGACAGAGGAGCCCACCTGTCTCCCACAGCATGTGATACGCAAGTTCCACTCTACATTGTATGCTCTGCTCTGACTAGAAAATGCCGTCTGCGAGGCCTTCATAGACAGTACAATGTATTTAGATATGGAGAAGACCTATGATACGGTATCATGTAGACTCTCCACACAATGGTAGCGAGGGAACGCCGCCTCCCAATCTTTATATCTGAATTTTTTAAAGATCATTGATTCAGTCTACGGGTTGTGGAACGACTTGGCTGCAGATGCGAGTTTTATGCACTCACAGCCAAGTGTGTATTATGGAAGCTCTCTCAGCTCTACCCTCACTATCCAGCACATTACCAAAGTAACAGAACTGTCCCACCTCTTCCACACCACCATCCAGGTTAATTGTTTCCCTCTCTGGCATCTCCACAATTCCTCCCTTCCCTCCAAGCGTAAGCAGGACATCAGAAGTTTACTATTCTATTTAAGTTTACCAGGCCATAGCACCTCCTATGACACCACTTGTTGCAGATCACACATAGGATTGAATTTGCTCCCACTCCTCAACCACGCACTGCACAGGGATACTTACCCTCCTACTATATTCTTTCTTCCATCTTCTTCCCTGTCACCATCATCTTTGTTTTGTCCATATTCACCTTCATACCTCTCTTCTCCATATTTGACTTCCACAGTGAAGATTTCTCCCACCTCCTCTCTGGTCTCTGCAGCCAGCACCAAATCATCTACATACAACAGCCCCCAAGGATCTCCTCTACTACCTTCTCTCGTTGCTTCCTCCATTACCAAAATAAACAGCAATGGACTCAGCGCAGAACTTTGATGTACTCCCACTCCAATATCAAAAGATCCTGATGTTACTCCTGCCACTCTTACTTTTGACCTCGATTCACTATATAGTACCATCACCAGCTTAACTAGCCTTTCTGGTACAATTTGTCTTCTCGTGCCCACTGTATGGCTGCTTTGGCTACCTTGTCAAATGCCTTCTCCTTATCGACAAATACGATATGATCTCTTTTTCTTCTCACTAAATCGTTCTTGTAACTGTCTAATAATAAATATAGCATCCCCCCTCCTTATCTGGGATCTTTTCTTCAGGGGTTCCCAGAGAGGCTCTGCCCTTCTCGTGGCGTGGGGGGGGGGTCAGCCCTGGGCCCCTTAGGGGACCCATGGTGCTGCCAACAAGACTTTTAGCATGCCCTTCTTTCTTTCCTTCCCTATTACGTTCTTCCACTGCCCTTCATTTCCCCCTCTTCCTTCACCTATCTAGTGGTCCTTATGGATACCCGACCTCTGCTCGTTTAATGGATTGATTCCGAATTGTTCTTTCATGAAGGTGAAAGAGGCTGGGCATCTCCACCGCCTTCGTCTACCGAATGCCCAAGGAGAAACCCAGCGTTGGCCCCTTTTCTCCGTGCGTAGGAGAACTCGGGCAGCCTCTTAGGTTTTTAAAGATGGTGTGGTGGATCCGTATCCATTTTCCAAGAGGACATACCGGACGTAACTGATTGTATAGTTGCAGTAGTGCCGGGCCCTTGTAGGCCTCCATGGTGGGGAGTCCCGAGGGAGAATGCGAAGTTTTTTCTTTTTGCAATGGCTAGCCATAAACCATAAACCTCCCCTTCTCGTAAGGGTTCTTGTGCCAAACGTTCCTTAGCTCCCCTTTCAGCCTTCCCTCGCTCGTGGCACCCCTATTTCAACGAATTAGACGCAGATCTAGATTATCCTCGCTTTCTTGTCATGAATTCATCATCCGACATCCCATTTGCAAAAGTCGATGTGTTTGACGTCAATGAATCTTTTGAGTCCCGCTGTGGTGAACCCCGCTTGATGTGGTCAAGAGGTAGTGGTGATGTCGTAGTCGAGGTATCATCCCACTCTCAACACAACCTTGTGCTAAATCTATCTTCGATAGCTGAATTTCCAATAACTCTCGCCCCATCCGCGTCTGAATTTTGTCAAAGGTGTCGTCCGTTCAAACGAACTAAAGGACTACGACCCCACCCGCCTTCAGAGTAAGCTTAGTACCCAACGTGTCACACACGTACATAGGGTAACTAAAACATTAGGCTCCACTAAAATCCCAACCGCCACCCTGATTTTAACATTTGAACGACAAGAACTGCCGCAGTATATTAAAGCTGGATACCTTCGTGTCCCGGTAAGTCCCTACATTGAACTACCCAGAAGCTGCTTCAATTGCAATCAATTTGGACATGTTGGCCGTGCCTGTCGGCACCCTCGCTCCTGCGTGAATTGTAGCTCTGACTACCATGGCCCCGAATGCACCAAAACACCCTGCTGTCCCAACTGCGGAGGTACCCACAGTGCTGCGTCAAAACTCTGCTCTATATTTTTATATGAAAAGGAGGTGCTTGCTTTGCGCGACTCCCTACGTCTAGATATAAGAGAGGCCAGCCAGTGTGCTCGAGCACAAACCTCACCACTCGGCCGGCTCTTCTCTGACGTTTTACGTGACGGTGGAGGAAACCGACCATCACGCGCGTGAGTTCCGACCAGCCTGAAGCAATTCATCCTACATCTACTCGCAGCGTCGGAAACATTGAGAATATGCAGTCGAAGCATCGCTCTCACACCGAGATAACCAATGTAGCCCACCTCTCTCCAGGAGCTCTAGCTGGGCGAGACACTTGTAGACATCAGACGCTATTTGAAAGAATCCTCAACATTGACCAGTGAAGGTTCATCCACCCGGCCCCGAGACCGAAAGCCCAGTTATAAGAGGAAGGATTCCTCACCCGGGTCATCGACCACCAATAAGTGGGCAGTCTCTGGAGCTGACTCGGCTGACTGAGAATCTTCAATGGACTCCTCCCCTATGGCTGAACATTCTATGCCCTTAAGTCCGTCCCGCCCTTCACAGGACTTAGGCCCCATCCTGATCCAAACGATGACAGATACTAGGGGCGGTCAATAAGTTTTGCAATTCGGATATAAGGAAACGAGATATGAGGAAAAGTGTTTTATTATTTTTCAATATAACTACCCTCGACTTCAATGCACTTGCGCCACTTGTCCCTGAGGCTTCGAATTCCCGACAACCAGAAATCTGCCGACTGCTGTTCAATCCAATCCTGGCCGGCGTCCACGCAGTGCAGCCTTGAGCTGGCGGAATAAAAAGTAGTCGCTAGGGGCCAGATCTGGACTGCAGGAGGGATGGTTGAGCTCCTCGAATCCGCACTCGCGCAGGACAGCTTGTGCAACTCTGGCCTTGTGGACAGGGGCATTGTCGTGGAGGAGCAGGACACCGCGTGTCAACTTGCCGCACCGCTTCTGACGGATGCACTTCTTCAACCCATGGCCAGTTCCTCGGCGTAATATTGGCCTCTGATGGTCCTTCCACGAGACGCATAGTCCACCATCAACACTCCCTAAGAATCCCAGAAGATTGTGGCCATGATCTTCCCGGCTGAGGGTTGGGTCCGGAACTTGATGGGGGTCGGAGAGCCCCTGTGCTTCCAGGCCATGCTTTCATAAGAACATGAGAACATAACATAAGAAAAGAAGGAGACTGCAAAAGACCATTCATGGCCTACACTTGGCAGCTCCTGTTCCAGTCAATACACAAAAGATTTCTTACCAGAGAAAAGTCATCAACATTGTCACCCTTTACAGGAGTTCGTCAGATCTAATCTACAATATACATAAAATGCATCCAGAGGATTATGTCCATTCATGCAACCGCAAAATATAATCTCCCCACTCCTTAGAAAAATATATACATATGTACATAAAAAAAGTCAGTCCCATCTAGCAGCTTCATCCATATATTTATCTAATCTATTCTTAAAACTACCCAGAGAGGAGGCTTCTATCACATGTCTAGTGAGCCTATTCCATTCATCTACCACACGATTTGTAAACCAATTCCTCCCAATCTCCTTCCTAAACCTATACTTATCAAGCTTAAACCCATTGCCACGTGTCCTGTCATGTTCACTAAGTATAAGAACCTTGCCCAGATCCCCTTTATTATATCCTTTTACCCATTTGAAGACTTCAATCAATTTCCCTCTGACTCTTCTCCTTTCCAATGTATGTAGATTTAGTTTTCTGAGCCTTTCACCATAAGGTAAGTTCCTTAGCCCACCAATCATCTTTGTCATCCTTCTCTGCACAGACTCAAGCAAATCAATATCCTTCCTATAATATGGTGACCAAAATTGTACTGCATAGTCTAGATGAGGCCTAACTAGCGCCAGATACAGTTTTAGAATGACTTCAGAACTCTTATTGCTTACACTCCTCCTAATGAATCCCAATATCCTATTAGCTTTATTCTTAGCATTTAGGCATTGCTTTCTAGGACGAAGGTCTGAACTTACCAAAATACCCAAGTCCCTCTCACAATCGGTCGTCCCTAAAATTCTGCCATTTAATTTATAACTATTCAATGGATTATTTCTACCTATACTAAGTACACTACATTTGTCTATGTTAAACTTCATTTGCCATTTCTCTGCCCAATTGGACAGAATGGTCAATACCTCCTGCATTACAACAGCATCAGAATCAGCCCTAATGGCCCTACCTAGCTTAGTATCATCAGCAAATTTACTCAGGTCACTACTTATACCTATGTCAAGATCATTAATATAAATTAAGAATAGCAAGGGACCCAAAACAGATCCTTGCAGAACTCCACTGCTAACACCCCCCCACTCAGATTTAACTCCATCTATACTAACTCTTTGCTGTCTGTCACCAAGCCATGACTGAATCCACCTAAATATACTGCCATCAATCCTGTGTGCTTTAACTTTGCTCAGAAGCCGTAAGTGTGGCACTCGATCAAAAGCCTTACTAAAGTCCAAGTATAAAATATCATAGTTTTCATCATTATCTGCTGCTTCATACACCTTACTATAAAAAGACAGCAAATTAGTGAGACAGGATTTACCCTTACTAAAGCCATGCTGTGATTCTTTTATCAACTTATGCTTATCCAAGTGATCTCTAATATTCCTTGCTAAAATAGATTCCATCATTTTCCCTACCACTGATGTCAAACTTACTGGTCTGTAATTAGACATATTTGTTTTATCCCCTTTCTTAAATATAGGTATCACATTGGCTTTCTTCCATGCCACTGGCACAATGCCACTCTCCAATGATTTTCTAAAGATGCATGCTAGGGGCTCACTTAACACATCCTCACATTCTTTCAAAATTCTAGGAAAGAGCTCATCAGGACCGGGTGCTTTACTACTTTTGATTTTATCAATTTCGTTTGTCACTATCTCCTTTGTGATCAAGATATCCTTTAATTTCTCTTCATCATTACCCCGAAAGATAATTGACACCTCAGGTATATTTAGAGTATCCTCCTGTGTAAATAATGAGAGAAAAAAGTCATTTAGCATTCTAGCCATTGAGTCCCTATCACTCACTAATTGTCCATTGGAATCTACAAGTGGGCCTATTTTATCTCTAACCTTAGTTTTGTATAATTGATTAAAACTTTTAGGATCTTCCTTTGCCCTATTTGCCACTTTAATTTCATAATTTCTCCTTGCTACTCTAACTAACTTTTTAACATCTCTTGCTAGTTCATTATATCTCTGCCTTAAGTGATCCTCTCCATTTTTTATTTTCCTATAAATGCCCTTTTTAATGCCAATATAATGCTTAATTTTATCTGTCATCCATTTTGGGTCATTATTTTTAGTCCTAATCTCCTTATATGGAATGTTAATCATGTGACCTGTAATTAATTGCTCAATTATTCTTTCATACTCCTCTTCAATTGTAATCTCTTCCTCCTGGTGATTATTGTCTCCACTAACTGATATCATTGAATCTATTCCTGATTTGATTTCATTGCCTGGTTTCTGTACAACTGCCTCCAGGTACGTCCTTAGCCCATTATAATTTGCTCTTCTAAAGTCAGGATGCTTGGTCTCGGGATCCCAGTGATGGACCCACGTTTCATCACCTGTCACTATGCGTGATTCGAATCCCGCCGGGTCTTAGTTGTACAGGAGCAGCAGCTCCTCTGAACTTTGACGACGTCCAAGTCGATCATAGGGCGTGAGGTTTCTAGGGATCCAACGGGCAGAGACCTTGGTCATGGCCAAATTGTCGTGGATGTTGATAACACTTCCATGTGATATTCCAAGTTCTCGCTCGATTTCTTCGACCTTCGCCCGTCGATTTTCGAGGATCATCCTCTCCACACGGGCCACATTGTCCTCGTTGGTAAAGTCCGACGGGCGTCCTGGACGGGGGGTTATCTTCAAGGGACTCACGACCATGGCGGAACTACATATTCCAGCGAGCGATGGTTGCATAGGAAGGGGCGGTGTCGGTGTACATTGCAACCATGCGTTCATGGATCTCTTTTGCATTTTTGCCTTCCTTGGTTAAAAATTGTGATCACTGCGCGGTGCTCAACCTTCTCCATTATTGAAATATTTGTGATCTGCGATCAGCTACTGCTTCTTAAATAAACGAGGCAAGAGCGTGCGGCTGCAAGTCCTGACTTGTCATAACTTGTCCTAACACCCCGACAAACAGCCATCTCCCTTCCTCTGTTTTGCCCTACCGATTCGCAATACTTATTGACCGCCCCTCGTATACAACCAGCTCCACACACCTCGCTCAGATCACCAGTTCGTTCCGCTCACCCTTCAACCCATGATCCGATGGAAGCAGTTGATACTCCAACATCACCAATCGTGGCGGTTGGACCAACTCCTCAGACACCGAAAATACCCTCGACCTATGAATCCGGATCTACCGGCCGAAAATCCCTTCTTGATCTTCCTTTTTGCCCAGGTTGTGAGCCCGAATTACAATCAAGGGCCTCGGTCGGTTCTCCAAAACCCACGAAAAAAGCCCCAGTTACTGCTCCATCTAGGATCTCTTTCCCTGCCATAGCAGGCTCCTCAAAATCAGCTCTCCGTCTCTCAAGCTCTTTTGGACGAACCTCAAATACAATATCGGCCACAAAAGAGAAAAAGATATCCACAGTGGTATCTAATCGTCACACATAATATCTTCCATTTTACAATTGGATTGTCAAGGCGTTCTTCCAAAATGGGAAGACCTCAAAATTCTTTTGACGACTATCCACCCGCTGTTATTTGTCTTCAGGAGAATAAACTGGGTATACGGCCCTTTCCGCCGGTACCCGGATTTCTCACTTTCAACTCTATTGCTCCTACTGGAAGCTCCTCTCATGGTATATTCATCCCACCATGTTTCTCCCCTCCCCTACATACTACCCTCCAAGCTGTTACAGTGAAAGTTTTTCTTACTAAGCTTTTTACCGTTTGCTCTATTTACCTACCCCCTTATTTATCATTGTCAAGACCCGACCTTTTAGAACTTTTGACCAGTTGCCTTCCCCATTCTTATTACTAGGAGATTTTAACGCCCATCACCCATACTGGGGTGACATCACTCGAAATGCCAAAGGCAGTGTTTTAGTCTCTTTTATTATCAGACTTTCTTTGTGTCTTAAATACAGGCGATTTTACCTCTTATGTCCAGACGGACTCTTTTAGTTGTGTTGACCTGTCTGTTTGTTCCCCGGATTGCTTCACGGAATCTCGATGGTCATTTCTTGACGATCTCCATGGGAGTGACCACTTCCCTATTGTCTTGTCGGCCCTTCAAGTTAGCCCTCATACAACCATGCCCCTTAAGTGGGACTTAGGTCATACAGATTAGGAAGGTTTCCAAGAGGCGTCCTTCACAAGTGCATCCTTGGGGACCTTCATTGGAGTGGACGCGGCAGTAGAATACTTTACATCGACTATCTACAATGCAGCAACATAGACTATCCCACGGAGGCGACCCGCCACGGGACACTCAACTGTGCCCTGGTGGACCTCGACGTGTGCAACAGCTATCAAAATTACAAGTTAGCTCATGCCCGATTCCGAAAGAACCCAACTTTGTGCAACAAGGTCGACCGAAACCGAGCTCGTGCGCTTCGCCAAAGAACCCTTCGTCAGGCTCGCCGAAATTCATGGCGCCGTTACCTTTCTACAATTTCCTCTATGACACCTACTGCTAAGATATGGAAGAGGATTAATAAGATCAGGGGCCGTTATGCTGATCATTATACCCCTACAGTAATCCTTTTGCTGACCATTTCCGCGCCGTCAGCAGCGTCAGCCGTTACGATAAGGCTTTTCAATCCTACAAATCAAAGGAAGAGTCTGATTCTCTCAACTTCACAACAAAATCTAACCTTCCATATAACGCTCTATTCAGCATCCATGAGCTGCATAGCGCTTTATGCCTTTGCAGATTTTTTTTTCCTGGCCTTGACGAGATCCATTTCGATATGATTCGGCACCTACATCCACACTCTACTCTCTTCTTACTTGATTTGTCCAACCTTATAGGGGTGAAGGGTTTTTACCCCTCATCATGGCGCATTGGAATCATCCTTTCCTTTGTCAAACCGGGCAGGGATGGGTTGGACGCAGATCACTACCGCCCTATAGCTCTCACCAGCTGTTTGAGTAAGTTGCTGGAAAAAATGATATTGGAGCGCCGAAACTTGTTCCTAGAAGCCAATCACCTTCTCTCTCCATTTCAATGTGGCTTCCGCAAATGTCATAGATGCCCTTGAGATACGGCATCTTGGAGCAGCTATGCGTCTGGGGGATGAGAGGCTTTTTACCGTCACTTATTCAAAATTTTTTAGCATCTCGATCCTTCAAGGTACGTGTTGGAGACGCATGCTCTGACCTGCAACTCGAAGAGGAGGGAGTTCCTCAGGGCAGTGTTTTAAGTGTCTTATGTTTTATAATTGCCATCAATGATATTATTTCGTCTCTCCCAGAGGGTGTATCGGCAACTCTGTTTGTCGATGATTTCGCACTATACTGTTCCTTACCTCGCCTTCCATCAGCAGCGCGTCGGCTACAATTGGCGGTCGATGCTGTCTCCAAAAGAGCACAACTTAAGGGATTCCGCTTTTCTACGAACAAAACCAAAGCAATGTATTTCCACCGAGGCAGAGGGGTTCTTGTTCCGCCATCTATCTCTCTACAAGGCGAAGATATAGAGTTTGTCTCCGAGTTTCGGTTCCTTGGCGTAACTCTCGATCCAAAGTTATCCTGGTTATCACACCTACTACGACTTCGAACAGGCTGTCTGCGGGCTCTAGACATTTTGAAAGTCCTCTCACACACTTTGTGGGGCAGCGACCGACAAACATTGTGGACATTATGCACAGCTCTCGTCTAATCTAAATTGGATTATGGCTTTCAAATTTACTCTTCGGCTTTCCCTTCAGCCCTTAAAATGCTGAACCCCATTCGAAACCTCGGAGTTCGCCTTTCTAGTGGAGCCTTCCGTACTTCTGTCAACCGCCTTTACTGCGAGAGTGGGGTACTCCCTTTGCCCTACCATAAACTTCAAATCCACATGCGATACCTCTGCTGAGTACAGCAAGCCCCTGTATCAGAGGTCTACAGATGCCTGTATGCTGCCGAATCAACGGCGGCATATGATAAGTGGCCATCTTTACCCTGCCCTTTGAACCTTCGCATAGGAGATCATTCTCTAACCTGGGTGCTCCTTACTGACCCCTAGTTGGCGTGCTCTTCTCCCCACAATATGTACCAACATGTGGAGCCTGGAGAAGTCCTCCATTAAGAGCCTGTTCTTAGAGCATTCGATCTCACACAAACAATGTTGCCCACTATACACAGATTGCTCTAAGTGAGACGGTGGCGTGGGCGCCGCAGCCATCTACCCAGGAGGAGAATTCCTAACTCTATTTTTGCCGCCAGCAGCATCCATTTTTAGCGTTTAGACTCATCCAAATTTTACCTTTTATTGATTTTGTCATTTTTTGCGTCCCATTCCCTAGTCACAGAAATTTGCAAATGGCTGATCCAAAATGCGTCCCGATATAGAATTAATTTTGCTGGGTCCCTGGGCATGTGAGGGTCTTGGGCAACGAGAGAGCTGGTCGGCTGGCCCGCTCAGCACATTCTGTGTCCCCTTTGAAGGTTCTGCCTTTTAGGGAATACTTTCCTTCAATAAGAAAATATATTTTTCAACTGTGGCAGAATGAATGGGATGACTGTTCATCATCCAAACAATACAAAATTAAAAATTCTATTCGCTCTTGGCCCTCGAGCCGTCATAGAATGCGGTCGTTGGAGGTGGCCCTTTGCCGAGTTCGCATTGGCCACACGAGACTTACGGCCATCTTGTTTAGGGTGATGTTCATATCAGCCCTTGCTGTCGTTTTCGCGGTGGGGACCAATCGGTTGCCCACCTTTTATTGGATTGTAGCCATTTCGCCATTCTCCGGTTGTCCTGTTTCCCGACCCTTTTAACTATTCCTCAACACACCCGTCTTCGATTCATATTGGCGGTGGAATCTTTTAACCCGTCGTTTTTTTTCCTTTTTGTCACAAAGTTGTCTCCTCCACCTTTTATAGATGATTTGCCTCGTTTCATCCTAGCTCCCATATAGAATCCACTTGGATTGGGTAGCAACCCGCTGGTTCCTTACCTTAAACCCTTAAACCCTAAATATAGCATCAGTTGTAGATCTGCCTTCCACAAAACCAAACTAAATGTCTCCAACGCTTACAATCTCCTTCAACTGTCTATTCAATATCCTCTCCCAAATCTTCTTAACCATGTTCCAGCAGTCTCAATCCTCTATAGTTCTTACACCCCTGCAGTGTTTTCCCTTTAGATTTATACAATATGGTTAAGCTATTTCTCCACTCCTCTGGCACCCGCTCCTCCCGCAAAATCTTTTTGAACACCTTTGTCATTGCATCTATTCCCACCTCGCCGAATATTTAAGCATGTCGCTGGTAACCCCTGATGGTCCAGCCGCTTTCTCATTTTCATTTCCTTCAGTGCCTTTCTGACTTCCTCTTCAGTGACGTTGAACACTGGACCCTTCACTGCCTTTGTGGAGCACAACTCCATAAGGGGTACGACGATTTGCTTTCCTGGCAGCTCTGCTGACAGGACTCAGCGCCCTTAAGGCCCCAGCTTAGCCTATTCTTTTTGACACCCTGTCTTCTTATCCTGTTGCTTACTTTCCATACAACCTCTCTCACAACTTTCTCTGGTTGGCTTCTAATTTCACAGGGTAGACGCCGACCAACTTCCTCTCAGCCAACCATGCCAGATCGAGGTTGAGGGGGGAGGGGACAATGCTCCTGAGCTCCGGGTTTTTTTTTGGGGGGGGGGCGGGGTCGCTACCGCCTGTCCCTTGTGCTCGGGATGAGTGCGTGTACTTTGACTGGTGGACTTATTGACTTTTTGGGGGAGGCCGGCCTTCTCCCTTTTATTTAACCCGATTTAATTGTTGTTGTTGTTTTTGTAATTGTTTTGTTATTGCTTTGTTATTGTTATTTCTTTTTATTGTTTTCTGTTTAATTTTTTAAAGTAGCCTAAAACTAGGCTGTTTGTTTACGGCAACTTATGCCTTAGTCGGCAGTCGCCAGATAGCCCCTTAATTAAAAAAAAAAAAAAAATGAGCTCCGGTTTGCAGTGGTGGCTTTTTAAAAACCTGTTCTCCCTCACCTTCCTCACAATTCCTTTCCTTCTCCTTTCATTTTCTATCGATTTTACGCCGAGCCTAAGGTGGAGCCGCCATTCTGATGGGCTGCCAGGGCACTAGGCCGGAAGAGTGGCCTCAAATGGCAGCAGCTGGTTTTGCCGGCCCCTTGTTCACCCCTCGCAGAGCGGGCTACTGCGTGCGGTGATGAGCGTTTGCGTCCTGTGATTTCATAATAGGGTCACTATGCCCAATGATGAGTTTTTACAATCAAATACTTGCCCTCTACCATCATTAGGGCTGACTTCTGGCAGCTCCACAGCAGAAAAGGAGGTTTCCCCCCACCTTGTACTTTCGCAGGGGACTCTCCAAACTTCTACCGGAGAGGAGGCTTACTCATCTATGCTTACTGGTGCAGGGGACTCCCCTTCACCCCCTTCTCTGTCACTTATTTCAGTGGCAGGCTCCCATGATTGACCTCTCCCGGTGGGAGCGGCTCAATGGAGCTAACCGCCTTAAGGGACTAAAGGTTGGTAGGGACCGTCGGGCTATGCCCTCCAATGTCCTGCTAGCCTATGGGAGTAACTGGCAGGGGGTCACTATCTTTTCCCCTCTCTTGATAGCCTAGTAGTAGGGTGTGTTGTGTACGGCGACTTATGCTCATGTAGGCAGTCGCCAGATGGGCTCCCCAAATTTAAAAAAGACAACAAAACAATGTGGAGCACAATTTGTGTTTGAAGTCAACGGGGCTCTGCCAGTCGCCTCGTCTGTTTTCACTGCCGAGCTGGTTGCAATACACCGCATGGTACGTGAGATAACCTGCCGTACTCGGTTAGGAAACCAGATTGTGATCTATAGCGACTCAAAGTGCCCTGAGTGTTCTTGTGGCATTGGAATCTCCACATCTCGTTTCGTACTATACGTGACAGCACGGTTTCGATGAGCCGGGTGGATGTAGAGTTTATCTTGTGCTGGGTTCCTGAACATGTGATGATTGCAGGGAATGAGGGCGCCAAAGAGTCCGCGAGGACTGGCGACAGACCAGCGTTTCGCTGTTCCTCACACCGATTACATGGCAGTAATCCGGGTAGCCCTCTAGGCTGCTTGGCAAAGAAGATGGGAGACGGCCAAGGGGAACTTACTTAAAGATACCTGCCATCACCTTGCGACTGTTCCCATGACCCCCCCCCCCCCCTCCCTTCCTGCCTCGACGGCTTCGGGTTGATTTCAGTAGTCTCCGAATTGGACAGACTCCCGCGACGCACCACCATTTGATTTAGTGCTCTCCGGTACCTTATTATGACGACTGCGTTGTCCCCCCAGACTGTCGGGGCAGGTTCAAGTACACAGACTTGCCGAGTATATGACTTTTACGGCGACTAATGTCCAAGTAGGCAGTCGCCAGATGAGCTCTTAAAATTTAAAAAAAAAAAATGGGAGGAGACTGGCTCCTCCACTTTGTTTGACTCTGTCGTAGGTCGCATGTTCTTCGCCGGAGGTAGGCGGGCCAACCCCCGCCACCAGAGCGCGCTTCTTCACGTTGCTTTCTCGCTTATCTTGTTTTTTGTTTTTATTTGTTGGTGTTCCTTTTTTTCATCTTGGTTATATGCTATTTACTTGTTTTTTAATCTAGCCTAGTATTAGGCTTTGCGTGAATTAAGGTGACTTTTGCCCTAGTAGGCAGTCGCCAGATGTGCTCTTGAAAAAAAACAACCGATTATTGGCCAATACCCCTCACCAGCTTTCGTAGTAAGTTGTTTTAGAAAATCGTGAATGCTCACTTGCAGTGGTTCCTAGAATACCATGGCCTCCTCACTCCATACCATGGTGACTTCTGTAAGAAGCAGAGTATGGCAGATCTTCTTGTCTGCATGGAGGGTACTCTCCGTGAGGCCTCTTGCTCGTGGCTCTCTTCCTTGATATCAAGAAGGCCCATGACATCTCTTGGCGCCATGGATTCTTCCGCCAGTAGTATGAGTGGTGATAAAGGGGACTTTTACTAGTTGTTTTTTTTATCTGCTGGCAATTTTATGGTTAGAGTAGGTAACACTTATTCTGATCTCGATGTTCAGGAGAAGGACGTTATCCAGGGCTGAGAGCAGTGTATTGTTACCTTATTTGCTATTGCAATAAATAGCCTGGTCTACCCTTCCCGAAGGGGTGTCTGCAACCTTATTTGTAGATGACCTCGCTCTTTATTGTTCCGCTTTACGCCCGGCATCCGCACCTCGCCGCTTCCAGTTGGCGGTTGATACCATCCACCTCCAGGCCCTTCATAAAGGGTTCCGCTTCTCCTCCTCAAAGACAAAAGCAATGCACTTTCACCGAAGCGGGGGCAGCAAGTTAATCGCCCATTGTTCTTGCAGGGTAACCCCTTGGAATTTGTGTCAGAGATACGGTTCCTGGGGATGATCCTGTATCCCAAATTTGGTGTCCTCATCTTCGTGACCTGCGACGGAGATGTCTCCAGAAGATTGACTTACAAAAGATGCTTTCCCATACATCTTGGGGCAGTGATAGAGTTACGTTGTGGAAGCTATACACCTCCCTCGTCCACTCCAAGTTGGACTATGGTAGTGAGATGTATTCCTCGGCCTCTCCCTCTTCTCTCCGTATGTTGCATCCTCTCCGCAACCTGGCCCTCCATCTATCCAGTGGCGCATTCCGCTCTTCCCCTATATCGAGCATTTATGTTGAGGGTGGCATTTTCCTGCCCCATCACTGCCCCTTCCAGGTCTGTCTACGGTATATTTTCCGCATTCACCAGCTCCCTTGCTCACAGGTCTGCAATAGGTCCCCCGTCCCCCCTCGCTTCATTTTCGATTTTAGTTAGGCTATGCCTGGTAATGTCATTTGTTTATTGCCTTGGGGCCGTCTTTTTAATGTTTATCGATTTTATTTTAACGTGAAACTTTTTGTATTTTAAGGCCTAGTACCCCTTTTTTTGCCTTGCCACTCCATAGTCTCTTTAGATTTTAGCGGCGTATACTTTGTTCCAAATAATAATACCCCCACCCCACCCTCATTTTCCAGAAATTTAATCCGTGCCTCCACTGTTGTGAGCAATGTGTCAGCATTCGGACTACTAACATGATTTAAATTGATTCTCCCCAATAGATACCATCCAAGCATGTCACTCTGCAGAAGGGTTTACCCGCACACTAATAACATGGATGGATTCTTTGTGGCTAAGCTGGAGAAACAGTCGAATCTGGATGTTAAAATGAGTGCCCCTAAAAGTTTTAGCAAACCAAAATAAACAAAAAACTCTTTTCCTTTGCATTTCGACTTCTCCCCCTTACGAGCGTAGTGTGCTATGGCAGTCGACGGAGCTCTTGGGGACCTCTTCCAGTTTAATCAATTCGTCTCTTGTTAACCTAGTGTCTATGTAGAATATATGTGGTGGGAAAGATGGGTGTTGGACATTGTGTTTAAAACAGAGTTTTCAGATGCTTGCTCGATGTAAGACAAATAGGAAAGGAAATGAAGAGTTGTGTGGCACTGCTTATGAGTGAGGAGTGGCATGATGCTGGCTGGGTATGAATGTGAGAGGTCGAGAATAATGTAACGGAAGCTTAGATTTGTATCGGTATATGCGTAGTTGTAGTTCTATGGGTTCCGTAATGAAGCTGAGAAAAAGTTTGGTATTGATTGGATGGAATTGGATGTAAATAAATAAATAGAATTATGCGAAGAAAAACGAATTGATTAATCAGTAGAAAGCATCAAATGAAGCATTTGGACAGAACATGAATGCCGAATTATTATAAATGTGCAGACGAAACGGTTCAAACTGAACCCGACACGAAAGGCAGTTAAGATGCAGCAAGTAGAAAAAACTTGCCAGCCATAAACAACAAAAAGAAAAAAATCAGATCAAGGTAAGGTTAAAAGGGTAGGACTTATATCAAGGGAAGGGTTCCATAACGGCTTATAAAGTTAAAAAGGGCCCCCGAGAAAAATGACATTCTCCACTAAAAAAACGCATCATCTGGGTTGAACGATAGGCCAGGGAAGCATTCAATAGGAAGTCCCTCCAAGGAGGAATTTATGAGTGGCGTTTATAGAAAGGGAAAGAGCAAATTGCGGCATTCCCACGGCGCTCATCAAAATGCCCATAAGTAAGGACAGAGTGGCCAATCCGGAGACGAAATGGCCACCTCTAAATCTCCCGGAAGAGTGGTGGCCACCACCCCACGGTCTAACGGATGGCTTAATACTGCGAAGCTTCTCCTAAAGCCAACTGTAGAAGAAATCACAGGAAAAGGAGAAAGAAATTTGTCAGCTGCCCGATCCGAGGGGATTCTAAATGGGGGTAAATCAATTATAAAACGACCACTATGAGCTAAAAAAAAAATTAGTGTTTAAAAGATTCATCTGACATAAGAAAATAGAAGCGGGATAGGTAAGGTATACTTGATAGTGTTGGGCAAACAGACCGACCGGATAATGGCAAAATGAGGACATTTCAATAGAAGATGGATGACCGATTGGTCCACATCACAAAAACGGCAGCAAAGAGTGATTCGAGCACCAACTGAAACACGATGGCCCTAAGTCACTTGTGATCTAAAAGGTTAAAAAATGGCCTACAGTTCAGCGATAAAAATACAAGCCACCGGTGGCGAAGGCAAATGGCTACAGCACCCATGCCTCAGTCTGATTATGAACCATCTGTGTAAATGGGGCAATGTTGTGTGTGTGAGGTGGCAGGCATGAGGAACATACGCAATGGTTCACGGATGACTTGACCGTGCAATCTGTGGGTAAATTTTAATGCGCCCATATGGCGACTACCTTCAAGGGGGGTAAGTCACCACAATCAAAATTCTAGCCTATGCTTAAATTCACCAAAAAACGAGAACAAAACAAGAAGGAAGAACGTTTCAGGGCGGGGGAGGGGGGATCACGCTTTCAACCGGCGCAGAAACATGCGACCTACCAAAAATAGTCAAATAAAATGGAGGAGGACATCCACCTCAAAAATGTCAGTCCACAAGTATGTGTGTACGAACTGGTACCGAGTACGAGGGACAAGCGCTTACGACCCTGGTAACCCCGATACCGGGACAGGTAACGTGCGCGTAGATGACCTAGGCTGGGACATTCAGCAAGAATGTACCTAACAGTCTAGAGGACAACGCTGCCGCAACAAAGTGCAGGCGAGCGCTCCATCAAATGGCGGTGCGTCCCGCGAGTGTGCCCAATTCGAAGACTACAGAAAGCGACTTAGAGCCGTCGCCGCATTGGAAGGTAGGTCCCTGAGAATATTCGTTGCGCAATGGCACGCAACTTTAAGGTCCCTTCGGCCTTGAGCGCTGAACGATTCCCGCCAGGGAATTACGGCTCATTCACCGCAATTCCCAAATGTACAGGAACCAAGCAGAAAATCTATACATGTGCCTGGCACGCAGCAAATATGTCGCCACGGATAACGCAAACCAGGAGAGATATTCCATGGGCTCGAGAGCTCTTACAGTGATTTGTGAGTCGCTATATGCCATAATTGAGTCTCCGAACAGGGTACGACGGATTATCTCCCGTGCCGAGAGCTGTATTTCAACCAGATCGGCCATGAAGACGGATGCAAATCGTATAGAGCTCTGCTGACTGCAAACATAAGGGATACGACATTGATTCCCCCGACTTAGAGCCGTCCGTATACGCTGGCACGGTTCTAGCGGGACACGAAGTGTGCTCCAAAAAGGCTGAACAGATTATTCCGAGCGTTATAGAAGCTTTGGGATCAGAGACATGGCGATAAATATTAAAAAGTGGTATAGGGTATAGAAGTGCGTATGTATAAAACTGTAACCTAGATAGCGCAATACACACTAATTTATACTCTATAAAAGTTAATGAGAGAATTATTGAATAAAATTAT
Organism: Ceratothoa steindachneri; assembly: GCA_963969495.1. Lineage (NCBI taxonomy): Eukaryota > Metazoa > Arthropoda > Malacostraca > Isopoda > Cymothoidae > Ceratothoa > Ceratothoa steindachneri. The sequence goes on along the minus strand of OZ018324.1, from coordinate 134,933,005 downwards.
TCTGGGAAAAAAATTCAGTTCTCGGCGAGTTTAGGCTTAACCACTTTTACGGGAAATAGTTTGGGAAAGAATAAATAAAGCAAGGATTTATAACAAAATATATATTATTAGTATAGATTACAAGGAATTATTTATTTAGAATATTTTGATTAGGTTGAATTAACACAAATTTGGATAAGTTACTATATATATATATATATATATATATATATATATATATATATATATATATATATATATATATATATATATATAGTTCGTCGTGAAGGAAAGTACGGAGGTAACTAGTCGAAATTACGAAGATGGGAATAATAACAATGGTCAATAATGACAAGAACAATTAGTTAAATGGTAATTATAATAATATTTTGCTAGGCAACTTGTGTGATGGGTAATGAGGTAAATGTAATTTGTAGCTAATTAGAATCAGGAATCACGAAATAAATAATTTGTATGAAAGTATAGTTTGGGTGTAATTGTAATGGTAGCTAATAGAATCACGAATTGCGGGTAAATATAATTGTAACTAATTAAAATCACGATGGTTAAAAGGGGAAATGTATGAGAGTCTGGAAAGGAAATATAAGGAATTAGACAGTGTTTTTGTTTGTAAAACTTAAGGATTAAATGGAGCAAGAATTCAAATGACCTGATGACTTGGTGCTGGCGAGACGAGTGAAATTTTTTATCTCCTATGCAGAATATTTGGAAACGTTAGTAAATGTTTTTTACAAATGTATATAAGTTAAGAAAATTGATATAAATTTATATATATATATATATATATATATATATATATATTTGTAGCTGCAGAGCTGTTACAAATAACCCCCCCCCCCCCAGAAAAAAGAGTTACTCGCTCATAAAGTAAATTCTAAACATGGAATATAAATTTTTAACTCGGATACCGACGAGGCCTCCTAACAACGCGGCCAGAACGTATCACGGTGCCATGTGGCTGATTTCGATCATTGGAGACACAGTTGACTGGCATTGCCAATCAATTGCGGCGAAACACTGTTACACGCGAGGGCAGGCGGGACGAAGGACATCCGTTCTGTTCCCCCTAAACTGGCGTCTGACGGGGGCTGGCAATTGTGAGGCTGGCTCTCCGCTGCTGACGAGGGCTCCTGCAACAAAAGGGGAGGTGGCAGCAATCGGGAAGCAGAATTGTGTGTTGGAGAATGGTTTGTAGGAGGGTTTTGAAGAAAAGTATGAGAAACCACTGGATCACTAACAGAGTGGGAGGAAAAGACAGTGGCTGTTCAAGGTGAACGGCCTCTATAAAGGCGGGTTTCAGGTGATCGATGGAGACAGTATCCTGCTTGGTGCCAAACTGTAGTAAAAAGAATTTCGGCTTCCTGGAGATGACGAGAAAGGGTCCGCCATAAACTTTTTGCAAGGAAGAGCGAGTTGAATCGCGACGGACAAAAAGGTGAGAACAGGTTGCCATCTCCTTTGGGACGAAAGATTGACGATGAGCAGGCACTCTTGGGGCGGTCGGCTTAACTTCAGACATCGTCTGGACTAAATTACGTACTTATACCGCAGGATGAACATAATAGGGTAGAGGACGGTCAGAAAAAAAATGGCCAGGAATACGAAGTTGAGTACCATAGACAAGTTCCGCTGCAGAGCAAGCAAAATCCTCTTTAAAGGGTGCATGAATACCCAGGAGAATCAAAGGTAGCTTGTCCACCTAAATGATGTTGGGTTCAGTGGAGCGTAAGCTTGCCTCAAGAGCCCTGTGCAACCGTTCGACCTTGGCGTTGTTTTTGGAATGATAGCTAATGGTACGAAGACGAAAATAGCCTAACACTGACATTAGTGCATCCCATTGGTGGATTTAAATTGGCTACCACGATCAGGTATGATCGTTGAGGGAACACCAAGATGAGCAACTCATGCTGAGACGAAAGCTCGAGTTACAGTGGAAGCTCTGATGTTCAAGATAGGAAATGCTTCTGGCCAACAGGTAAAACGGACGATCATGGTGAGAAGACAGTTGCAACCCGCTGAAAAGGGCAGAGGGCCTACCAGATCGATGTAAAGGGCGTCAAAACGTGCCAATGGAAGAGTAAAAGCAGCCAGAGGGGTCTTTGTGTGGCAAACATAAGGGACATTATGCACGGGTCCATTTTGCTCAAATGCCAAGATGGGAGTGGCCGTGAGTATGATAAAAAAATGTGCCTACGGTAAGCGAGAGGAATGAGTGGACGAGGAGAGTCAGGCAATGAATACTCAACCAGGATGCACCTGGAAGGACTTTCCGGCAAGTCGATTTGGCGAACGACGGGTTGAGAAGAGTGACGCAGTGCTTGCGTGTCTTCATCTTGTTCCTGGGCGAGCGCTGTTGTCGCATAATCGATGGGCGAAGTGTGGGAGAGTTGCGTGCCCAAAATCGATGAAATGCGAGAGAGAGAGAGAGCGTCCGGAACGACGTTTGATGAACCAGGAACGTATCGGAAATCGTTTGTCATCTGCAGGATGAAGTCATGATGACGGAAATCAAAGGCAGAGTGCACAGCAAAGGTGCTACTAGTGGCAAGAGCAGTAACCAACGGCTTATGGTCGGTAAAAACTGTAATTTTACGCCCTTCCAAGTATTGGCGAAAGTAGTGGAGGGCGAAGTAAACACTGAGAAGTTCGCTGGAAAACGTACTGCACCTCTGTTGAGAAGGAATAAGTGCTTTGGAGAAGAAAGCGAGTGGTTACCAAGAGTCGCTAACCTTCTGCTGCAACGTCGCACCAACATAGGTAGCGGACGCGTCCGAAGCAACGCTTATGGAAGCTCCTGGGCAAGGATGGGCCAGGGAAACACTAGGAGCCATAGCCTCTTTCGTGGGAGAAAAAGCCTCGCACGCTACGGAAAACCAGGATAGAGGAAGTTTCTTCATGGATTTTGATAACAGATCGTAGAGAGGTTGGCCTCTGGATAACAGGTAATCGGTCGATCATGGTGAGAAGATGGTTGCAACCCGCTGAAAAGGCAAGAGGGCCTACCAGATCGATGTGAAGGGCGTCAAAACGTACCAATGGAAGAGTAAAAGCAGCCAGAGGGTTCTTTGTGTGGCGTTGAAACTTTGTTCGTTGACACAGCAAACATGCACGGGTCCATTTGACCACGTCGGCTTTCATACTGGCCAAACATAACGTTGTGCAACGAGCTTGCAAGTACTTGAATGCCAGGATCGGAGTGGCCGTTAGTATGATAAAAAATGTGCCTACGGTAAGCGAGAGGAATGAGTGGACGAACACAGTCAGGCATGAATGCTCAACCAGGATGCACCTAGAAGGACTTTCGGCAAGTCGATTTAGCGAACGATGGGTTGAGAAGAGTGACGCAGTGCTTGCGTGTCTTCATCTTGTACCTGGGCGAGCGCTATTGTCGCATGATCGATGGGCGCAGTGTGGGAGAGTTGCGTGCCCAAAATCGATGAAATGCGAGAGAGAGAGAGAGAGAGAGAGAGCGTCCGGAACGACGTTTGATGAACCAGGAACGTAGCGGAAATCGTTTGTCATCTGCAGGATGAAGTCATGATGACTGGAATCAAAGGCAGAGTTCAGAGCAGAGGTGCTACTAGCGACAAACACAGTAACCAACGGCTTATGGTCGGTAAAAACAGTAAATTCACGCCCTTCCAAGTATTCGGAAGTGGTGGAGGGTGAGGTGAACACTGAGAAGTTCGCTGGAAAACGTACTCTACCTCTGTTGAGAAGGAATAAATGCCTTAGAGAAGAAAGTGAGTGGTTACCAAGAGTCACCAACCCTCTGCTGCAACGTCGCACTAACATGGGTAGCGGGCGCGTCCGAAGCAACGCTTATGTAAGCTCCTGGGCAAGGATGGGCCAGGGAAACAGCAGGAGCCATAGCCTCTTTCGTGGGAGAGAAAGCCTCGCACGCTACGGAAGACCAGGATAGAGGAAGGTTCTTCTTGGATTTTGATAACAGATCGTAGAGAGGTTGCATGATGTTAGAAATATTAGGAATGAATCTATGGTAAAAGTTTGCCATACCACAAAATCTATGAAGTTGCTTGAGCGAAGAAAGTCGCGGAAAATCCAGAATAATTGCAACTTTATCCTCGAGAGGACGAATTCCGTCAGGAAAAATGTGGTTTCCCCCAAAAGAGAGTTGCGTGACACCAAAAGGACACTTAGAAGTGTTGAGTACGATACCATATTCTTCTAAGCGAGCGAAAATCTGACGAAGGTGAGAGGGATGTTCCTTTAAAAACGAAGATGCTATCGGGAGGTCGTCTATGTAGCAAAATACAAAGGGGAGATCTCTCAGAACCTGATCTTAAAACGTTGGAAGGTCTGACCATTGTTACGAAGACCGTAAAGCATTCGTTTCATGACGAAGGAATTGAATGATGTGTTGATAGGCGTCTTTGGACGTCATCTAGGTGAATAGGTATTTGGTTGAAAGCACGAAGCAAATCGAGCCGAGAAAAGATTGAACAACCGAAAAGAGCAGAATTAAAATCAGACAAGTAAGGAAGAGGATATCTATCTGGAATGGTATAAGCATTGAGTCGCCTGTAATCACCCACAGCCCTTGACTCACCCGGCGTAGACTTTGGAACAAATTCACTGTTTGGTGCGGATTTTCGTCTAAGGGAATCATTGGTCCGTATTTATTTGAGAACGAAGATGGGATTGCCATAACCGTCAACGGCGAGACCTACAGATCGAGGATAAGCAACTTCTTGTGGCCTTAACTGGATTTTATTCCTGATATGGATACTGACGACATGTGGTTCCAACAGGACGGCGCTACGTGCCACACTGCGCACGCCACGATAGACATTTTGCACCAGCGATTTCAGGGCAGGCTCATCTCGCGCGGCGGCGATGTTAACTGGCCACCGAGATCATGCGATTTAACGCCATTAGATTATTTTCTTTGGTGCTACCTTAAATAGCAGGTCTATGCGAATAATCCGCAAACAGTTGATGTCCTCAAAGTCAACATAACGAACACCATCCAGCAAATTCAGCCTTATTTATGCGACAAAGTCATCGAAAATTGGGCCTCCCGAATACGTTCTACCGAGCGAAACCGCGGTGGACATTTGAACGACGTCATATTCCACACTTAATGCCATAAAATGTACTTTCAAATTTAAAATAAATTGAGTGCATATATCACACACAACTTGTTTTATTTACATTTAAAAATCAAGCGACCTTATTGAAAGACCCTTTATATATATATATATATATATATATATATATATATATATATATATATATATATATAAATAACTGAAATTTTATATCATTTTTCTTAATTTATATACACTTTTAAAAAGTCTGATTCAAAAACATTTAGCAACATTTTTTGGCAACATTTACACACACGTACTAACGCTTCCAAATATTCTGCATGGGAAACAAAAAATTTCGCTTGTTCTCTTGCCAGCACCAAGCATCAAGGTCAGTTGAATTCCTTTTCCATTTAATCCTTAAGTTTTACAAACAAAAACACTGTCTAATTCTTTGTTTACTTTCCAGACTCCCATACATTTCCTCTTTTAACCATCGTGATTTTAATTAGTTACAATTACATTTACCCACAATTCGTGATTCTATTAGCTACTATTACAATTACACCCAAATTATACTTTCATTCAAATTATTTATTTCGTGATTCCTGAATCAAATTAGTTACAATTACATTTACCCACAATTCGTGATTCTAATTAGCTACAAATTACATTTACCTCATTACCACTCACACAAGTTGCCTTACAAAAATATTATTATAATTAAAATTTAACTAATTGTTCTTGTCATTATTGCTCGTTGTTATTATTGCCTATTGTTAATATTCCCATCTTCGTAATTTCGACTAATTACCTCCATACTTTCATTCACGAAGAACTATATATATATATATTGTAACTTATTCAAATTTGTGTTATATCACCCTAATCTAAATATTCTACATAAATAATTCCTTGTAATCTATAATAATAATAATATATATTTTGTTATAAATCTTTGCTTTATTCATTCATTCCCAAACCATTTCCCTTAAAAGTCGCTAAGCCTAAACTCGCCATTCGCCGAGTACTGGAATTTTATTCAGTATAATTTTATTCAATAATTCTCTCATTAACACTAATAGAGTATAGGTTAGTGTGTATTATGCTATCTAGGCTACAGTTTTATGTATATGCACTTCCATATCTCTATAATTGGTTCATTTTGCACAATTTAAGTCTTGTAGAAAAAAAATATATATAGAGCAGCATTTTTGTCGCCGAAGGCAGTTATTTTCCTTTAAATACTTCAT